>JAHPZR010014121.1:20000-30000 GCA_019787425.1 Platygyra sinensis
TCTGCCAGTGTTTTTACCGCATACCTGTGACGTCTTGTCTCGAATGCTTTATTTCCGTCCTCTAACTCTTTTGGCAAGTCTTGTTTTAGTATTTTTTGTGTCATAGTCATTGTGCTCTCCACTGAAACTGTGTCCGTTCCATTTTAAATTTAATTACTTTGCTTATAATAAACAGCAAACTGAACCTGAGTGTGGCTTCTCTGTCGTTGTCATTTACTTTCTTTATTTGCGTGTTCTAATTTATTCTTGCTCTTATATGTGTTCTAATTTAGTTTAACTGGAACATTGCATGTTCTGCTGAATTTGACATGTTCTAACTTAGAACGTTGCATGCTGCAATTTAACTGTCTGTCTTTTTTTCTTTACTCCAGTGAGGTTTCCATTGCTTCTGTTATTTTACTGGTTAAACAAGGCTGTTTCAAAGAATTGACATTTCCTCTTTAATTCTCTCCTTCACAATTCACGTGTTGCGTTTCATGCGTTCATCTGTAGTGCTCAGAAGTGTAGTTGAAGTTTAATTCTGCATGGACCATGATCTCCTCTTCTCACATCACACTCGTGTTCCGTATCAGTCAATACCTTCTTCTAAGCACGCATTGCCGACCTATAATAGTTTGTATTACCGGTACTCTTGTTACGCACTGCAGACCTATTTGTTCGTACGACGCTGCGTTATTGAAATCTTAAGGTAGTCACTTTTGGATTGTCACGCAACACTTTTTTCGTTGAGCCTATCTAACCGCTGCTACGAAGACTAAACTAAAGGCACTGACTTGTGGTTTCACCTGCTTTCTCTTACTTTCTTGTTATAACCCTGTTTACCCCTTTTTCGACTGTTTCTACAGGCTGCGCTGAATAGACGATAAAATAAATGTACTCCATCTCAACCCATGAGACGACGCCATAAGCTTAGTGGAATTTCACAACCTCGTCCAGGGCCTTATCCTCAACGATTTTCAGATTGGCGACTTGAAAAGTGCAGAAGGGCCTGGGTACGAGGTTGCTACCCTATGCTGAAAATGAGTAGAAATATCGGAACCCTTTATGATCAGTTATCAAGTCTCATTTTCTTTGTTTTATTCGTCTCCGAGTCCAAAATCTTTAAAGCGCATTTCGGAGAGTCTCGGAATTATAATTTGTCGCTAAAACCATCGACAGACTGTATGGCCACAACCGAGAAAAGGAAAGCAGTGGAGATAGGCCTTGAAATACTACTAGTACAGCCTTTGATGGAGTTGCATGCCATAATTATAGAATAACAGCAATATTCCTTATCAGATCATTTTATAGAAACTATAGTAAAACTCGGCGCGGCTCTGATGGGTCACTTGGCGGCTTGTTCATGCAGTCTGCAAGACTGGAACCGACTTAATCTACCTTGTCGCAACGATGCATGTGTGCTAGTCTGTGAAACAAGCACAGAATCACTTTTTTACACAGCTTTTACATTCTTGCACCCGCAGTGCTCAAGTTCAAGCGGAGAACTCGTTTCCTAGGATTTTATGTCCAGGTGTTGGCTAAAGCGCTTCAGGAAGGTTTGACTGAAACTGCACTGGACTGGACTAACGATACTATGACTTGGATCATAAGGTTAGTCATAGCTCTTAACTTGTACAGAGTGAAGGTTAATTTTTCACTGGGTAAGTGAAACGACGTAAGTGAAAAATGTTTTTCTCACACACCGCTGGGGCCTGGGTATGGGTCATGTGACCTGTGGGGTGGACAGTTGTTTCGGTTGCGTCCACCGTGGCCGACTTTATACAGTACCAGTATAATTACAAACCTTGAACTTTTTTCGTTATTTCCAGTCTTTAGGGTAATTCTTTTTTGTATTAGCTTTGATTTAACAAAAATAAAGAAGCTTAAGCAGTTCATTACGTTATTTTGTTACAGTGCAACCTGCGGCTTAGGCTTCTTCATTTCCTTTATGATATAGGGTAATGTGGCGAAAAACAATAAAACACGCTTTTCCATGTCAGTACTCTGATAAAACATGGGTTTTTGACCAGTCAGAGTGGGCGCAGGTCCTATCTATATTCAGAATTTGCATTATTGTCCAACTGCACCTCGTAGAGTACAAATAACGCCCAAAACGAGTACAAATATCACGCGGTATTTGTACTCCAGAGGACCGGTTAGACAGGTTTGTTTGCTGTTGACCAATCAGTTAGCTGGATTTCCCGCGCCAATTCCGTTCCTCTTCACATACTTCTGTCACGCATTCCCGTAAATAAATATCCGCGAAATTCGCCAGCACGGACATAAAACTTTGGCATGTTGGATAATAAATCTCTTATTAGACGTATTTTTGTGTAGTATCACTGAGAATTTTTATTCATTGTTTGCATTTTGATTCGCCCTACGGGCTCGCCAAAATACGGCACAACTCGTAAAAATAGTCAGCGATGCTACATAACAAAACGTCTAATAAGATATATATATATATATATTATTAAGGTCATACAACGGGGGTCAGCTTGACATGGCTACCAGTAGTTGCGTGAGAAATGTTTTTTTTTAATATGAAGAGTTCTGCAGGTTAAAGAAACAAATATGTTCATGACAATAACTTGTCTCGAGGTTAGGTTTGTTAATCACGTAATCTTCAAAATGTCCGTTGTTTTCCAGGATTCATTGATTGATTAACCCTTTGTTAGGTTAGTCAAAATTTAAGTTTTACTGAAAGCTAGAGATATCCCTCATTAACCTATCTTCCCAGAGAAGTTCCAGATGGAATAAACTCAAGAGATATCCCCTCCCAACACTCTTAAAAATTCTCACAGAAATTTAGATAATGTCTTCAAACTTGCACAGAAAGCATTTGAATTCTGAATCTTAGCCATGATGCTTATTTGATCCCACTTTGCAGGAGAAACGAATTGCTGTTAGCTAACAAGCCCACCATAGTACGTCAGGCTGCTGCAGCAACTGGACCTGAAGACGAGAAAATTAAAAAGTTTGCGACGGCTATTGTTGAGTTTAGCAAGGTAAAAACACGAAAAGATAACTATTGCATTCTTTAATCCGAGTTGCCTCGTCTCCAAATGTTCTTTGGTTCGAAGGACGAAAGCATGGAGCCGAAAATTACACGCTAATGACGTAGCTCTACCAAGATCTGTGTAATGTCCTGATTGGTTGATATTCGATTTAAAATTATCCGGCGCAAGTAGCAACCAATCAGCGACGCCACGTAAAGCTAGGTCATCTGTATGATTTTTTTGGTCGAATCTCAGGGTCAGCGATGAAAGCGAGAGAAGAATAGGGAGCGTGTAGAAATTTGTTGATTTACAATGTACACGCTATTTTGTTATGCCTCCAGGCAGAAATACATTTTGAGATTGCGGAGAACGTATCACTTGTCGCAGGTCAAAAATCACAAACTTCCCAGGGCGAAGAAACCCATTAACTCTCTAGGGATACAATAACTTGAACTTTCGGCTCACTTGTGATCAAGTCGTGCACCTCAAAACCGCGCAAATTTGTGTGCCAGCCGACGGCAAGCAAAAAGAATTTCTTCATTTTTTTTTCTGTTTTTCTAGTTGGGAGATATAACGGAACACTGACTGGCCCGCAGGAAGCAATGAGTTGTTTCCCCCAGCCTCATGTTCCCTTCGGCTGTCTCAGATCTCTTTACTGTTTGTGTTGCCCTCGTGAAAGAAAGCCGGCATTGTACCCTACGCTAAGTTACTCTACTCTGCCCTACGCTATCCTACTCTGCCCTGCCCTGCCCTGCCCTACCCTACCCTACCTTACCCTACCCTACCCTACCCTACCCTACCCTACCCTACCCTATTTGATGATTTTGGGTTGAGAAGAGATAGGACACACCATTAATCAACTGAACTGCGGATTGTATTATTAAGCACTTAATGACTGGCCTGATCGACAGCTTGGATTTATTATAGCTTTTTTGCTTCTTTATGCAGTTTTGTTCTTCATTATGATTTAATTTTCTTCTCCAGCCCTCTACAAAAAGTCCTCAAAAGATTCGCCAGGGAGAGACTGGTAATGAGGAGAAAGGAGAAACAGAGATTGTTGTACGTAACAAACAGGAGAACGCGTTCAGACCTCCTCTCTCACAGAAAAAATCAATAGCACCCAGTACGGTATCCAGAAAGGTAATGTTACTTATCATAAAGAGACTGTTAATTTAATGTGGTTCGAATAGCTTCCAACCACCAGGCCCCGGTTGTTCAAAGGCCGGATAACGTTATCCGCCGGATAAATCGCTATCCAACGGATATGTGTTAACAAAACAATCCACGCTATCCACTGGATAGTGATTTATCCGGTGGATAGCGTTATCCACTTTTCGAACAACCGGGGCCAGATCCATGTCATAAGAGAACATCATACGCATCATGCAACATTGCTGAGCTAACATGTACAATGATGCTCTCCTGCAGATCAAGGAGGGTGTTATCCACAGAGGCCCAAGCCGAGGTGGATGACACTCTCTGAGATCTGCAGAATTCTTCATATCCTTCAAAACCTGAATTCAATAATTGCTTTATTATTCATTCAAAATATTTCCCCGTTTCTGGTTGGTTAAAACCACACGCATAATTCACCATTACCAGCTGCTGTTGACCAAATTTGGAAAGAACTTTGTCTTATTGAACCAGTGATGTCAAAAGTGCAGCCGCTGCAGATTGAACCGTTGACCGAGCAAACTTGGGGACCGGATTGGGTTAGTTTTGGTGAGCGGAAAAACAAAGAGCCAAATGGCGAAACTCCTTTAAGAACGGGGTTTCGCCATTTCAAAGAAGGAGTTTCGCCATTTTGCTCTTTGTTTTTCCGCTCACCAAAAATCACACAATCTCTTCCCCAGGTTTTCTCGGTTAACGGTCAATAATCTACAGCGAGCTGCACTTTGTCGTCTTTGGAGTGACTGGAGTGACTGAGTGGCAAGTTCCTTAATTTTGTCCAATTAATGATTTTCAATCTAATAAGAACAGCGTCTTTTTTTGACAGGCTCGAAGATTCAAAGGGCGTACGGCTGAAGAAATCGACATATTCAATGTGAGTATGGTATCTAAACTCTAAGCGCTAATTCGTTTAGATACCATACTCACATTGAATATGTCGATTTCTTCAGCCGTACGCCCTTTGAATCTTCGAGCCTGTCAAAAAAAGACGCTGTTCTTATTAGATTGAAAATCATTAATTGGACAAAATTAAGGAACTTGCCACTCAGTCACTCCAGTCACTCCAAAGACGACAAAGTGCAGCTCGCTGTAGATTATTGACCGTTAACCGAGAAAACCTGGGGAAGAGATTGTGTGATTTTTGGTGAGCGGAAAAACAAAGAGCAAAATGGCGAAACTCCTTCTTTGAAATGGCGAAACCCCGTTCTTAAAGGAGTTTCGCCATTTGGCTCTTTGTTTTTCCGCTCACCAAAACTAACCCAATCCGGTCCCCAAGTTTGCTCGGTCAACGGTTCAATCTGCAGCGGCTGCACTTTTGACATCACTGGTTCAATAAGACAAAGTTCTTTCCAAATTTGGTCAACAGCAGCTGGTAATGGTGAATTATGCGTGTGGTTTTAACCAACCAGAAACGGGGAAATATTTTGAATGAATAATAAAGCAATTATTGAATTCAGGTTTTGAAGGATATGAAGAATTCTGCAGATCTCAGAGAGTGTCATCCACCTCGGCTTGGGCCTCTGTGGATAACACCCTCCTTGATCTGCAGGAGAGCATCATTGTACATGTTAGCTCAGCAATGTTGCATGATGCGTATGATGTTCTCTTATGACATGGATCTGGCCCCGGTTGTTCGAAAAGTGGATAACGCTATCCACCGGATAAATCACTATCCAGTGGATAGCGTGGATTGTTTTGTTAACACATATCCGTTGGATAGCGATTTATCCGGCGGATAACGTTATCCGGCCTTTGAACAACCGGGGCCTGGTGGTTGGAAGCTATTCGAACCACATTAAATTAACAGTCTCTTTATGATAAGTAACATTACCTTTCTGGATACCGTACTGGGTGCTATTGATTTTTTCTGTGAGAGAGGAGGTCTGAACGCGTTCTCCTGTTTGTTACGTACAACAATCTCTGTTTCTCCTTTCTCCTCATTACCAGTCTCTCCCTGGCGAATCTTTTGAGGACTTTTTGTAGAGGGCTGGAGAAGAAAATTAAATCATAATGAAGAACAAAACTGCATAAAGAAGCAAAAAAGCTATAATAAATCCAAGCTGTCGATCAGGCCAGTCATTAAGTGCTTAATAATACAATCCGCAGTTCAGTTGATTAATGGTGTGTCCTATCTCTTCTCAACCCAAAATCATCAAATAGGGTAGGGTAGGGTAGGGTAGGGTAGGGTAGGGTAGGGTAAGGTAGGGTAGGGTAGGGCAGGGCAGGGCAGGGCAGAGTAGGATAGCGTAGGGCAGAGTAGAGTAACTTAGCGTAGGGTACAATGCCGGCTTTCTTTCACGAGGGCAACACAAACAGTAAAGAGATCTGAGACAGCCGAAGGGAACATGAGGCTGGGGGAAACAACTCATTGCTTCCTGCGGGCCAGTCAGTGTTCCGTTATATCTCCCAACTAGAAAAACAGAAAAAAAAATGAAGAAATTCTTTTTGCTTGCCGTCGGCTGGCACACAAATTTGCGCGGTTTTGAGGTGCACGACTTGATCACAAGTGAGCCGAAAGTTCAAGTTATTGTATCCCTAGAGAGTTAATGGGTTTCTTCGCCCTGGGAAGTTTGTGATTTTTGACCTGCGACAAGTGATACGTTCTCCGCAATCTCAAAATGTATTTCTGCCTGGAGGCATAACAAAATAGCGTGTACATTGTAAATCAACAAATTTCTACACGCTCCCTATTCTTCTCTCGCTTTCATCGCTGACCCTGAGATTCGACCAAAAAAATCATACAGATGACCTAGCTTTACGTGGCGTCGCTGATTGGTTGCTACTTGCGCCGGATAATTTTAAATCGAATATCAACCAATCAGGACATTACACAGATCTTGGTAGAGCTACGTCATTAGCGTGTAATTTTCGGCTCCATGCTTTCGTCCTTCGAACCAAAGAACATTTGGAGACGAGGCAACTCGGATTAAAGAATGCAATAGTTATCTTTTCGTGTTTTTACCTTGCTAAACTCAACAATAGCCGTCGCAAACTTTTTAATTTTCTCGTCTTCAGGTCCAGTTGCTGCAGCAGCCTGACGTACTATGGTGGGCTTGTTAGCTAACAGCAATTCGTTTCTCCTGCAAAGTGGGATCAAATAAGCATCATGGCTAAGATTCAGAATTCAAATGCTTTCTGTGCAAGTTTGAAGACATTATCTAAATTTCTGTGAGAATTTTTAAGAGTGTTGGGAGGGGATATCTCTTGAGTTTATTCCATCTGGAACTTCTCTGGGAAGATAGGTTAATGAGGGATATCTCTAGCTTTCAGTAAAACTTAAATTTTGACTAACCTAACAAAGGGTTAATCAATCAATGAATCCTGGAAAACAACGGACATTTTGAAGATTACGTGATTAACAAACCTAACCTCGAGACAAGTTATTGTCATGAACATATTTGTTTCTTTAACCTGCAGAACTCTTCATATTAAAAAAAAACATTTCTCACGCAACTACTGGTAGCCATGTCAAGCTGACCCCCGTTGTATGACCTTAATAATATATATATATATATATCTTATTAGACGTTTTGTTATGTAGCATCGCTGACTATTTTTACGAGTTGTGCCGTATTTTGGCGAGCCCGTAGGGCGAATCAAAATGCAAACAATGAATAAAAATTCTCAGTGATACTACACAAAAATACGTCTAATAAGAGATTTATTATCCAACATGCCAAAGTTTTATGTCCGTGCTGGCGAATTTCGCGGATATTTATTTACGGGAATGCGTGACAGAAGTATGTGAAGAGGAACGGAATTGGCGCGGGAAATCCAGCTAACTGATTGGTCAACAGCAAACAAACCTGTCTAACCGGTCCTCTGGAGTACAAATACCGCGTGATATTTGTACTCGTTTTGGGCGTTATTTGTACTCTACGAGGTGCAGTTGGACAATAATGCAAATTCTGAATATAGATAGGACCTGCGCCCACTCTGACTGGTCAAAAACCCATGTTTTATCAGAGTACTGACATGGAAAAGCGTGTTTTATTGTTTTTCGCCACATTACCCTATATCATAAAGGAAATGAAGAAGCCTAAGCCGCAGGTTGCACTGTAACAAAATAACGTAATGAACTGCTTAAGCTTCTTTATTTTTGTTAAATCAAAGCTAATACAAAAAAGAATTACCCTAAAGACTGGAAATAACGAAAAAAGTTCAAGGTTTGTAATTATACTGGTACTGTATAAAGTCGGCCACGGTGGACGCAACCGAAACAACTGTCCACCCCACAGGTCACATGACCCATACCCAGGCCCCAGCGGTGTGTGAGAAAAACATTTTTCACTTACGTCGTTTCACTTACCCAGTGAAAAATTAACCTTCACTCTGTACAAGTTAAGAGCTATGACTAACCTTATGATCCAAGTCATAGTATCGTTAGTCCAGTCCAGTGCAGTTTCAGTCAAACCTTCCTGAAGCGCTTTAGCCAACACCTGGACATAAAATCCTAGGAAACGAGTTCTCCGCTTGAACTTGAGCACTGCGGGTGCAAGAATGTAAAAGCTGTGTAAAAAAGTGATTCTGTGCTTGTTTCACAGACTAGCACACATGCATCGTTGCGACAAGGTAGATTAAGTCGGTTCCAGTCTTGCAGACTGCATGAACAAGCCGCCAAGTGACCCATCAGAGCCGCGCCGAGTTTTACTATAGTTTCTATAAAATGATCTGATAAGGAATATTGCTGTTATTCTATAATTATGGCATGCAACTCCATCAAAGGCTGTACTAGTAGTATTTCAAGGCCTATCTCCACTGCTTTCCTTTTCTCGGTTGTGGCCATACAGTCTGTCGATGGTTTTAGCGACAAATTATAATTCCGAGACTCTCCGAAATGCGCTTTAAAGATTTTGGACTCGGAGACGAATAAAACAAAGAAAATGAGACTTGATAACTGATCATAAAGGGTTCCGATATTTCTACTCATTTTCAGCATAGGGTAGCAACCTCGTACCCAGGCCCTTCTGCACTTTTCAAGTCGCCAATCTGAAAATCGTTGAGGATAAGGCCCTGGACGAGGTTGTGAAATTCCACTAAGCTTATGGCGTCGTCTCATGGGTTGAGATGGAGTACATTTATTTTATCGTCTATTCAGCGCAGCCTGTAGAAACAGTCGAAAAAGGGGTAAACAGGGTTATAACAAGAAAGTAAGAGAAAGCAGGTGAAACCACAAGTCAGTGCCTTTAGTTTAGTCTTCGTAGCAGCGGTTAGATAGGCTCAACGAAAAAAGTGTTGCGTGACAATCCAAAAGTGACTACCTTAAGATTTCAATAACGCAGCGTCGTACGAACAAATAGGTCTGCAGTGCGTAACAAGAGTACCGGTAATACAAACTATTATAGGTCGGCAATGCGTGCTTAGAAGAAGGTATTGACTGATACGGAACACGAGTGTGATGTGAGAAGAGGAGATCATGGTCCATGCAGAATTAAACTTCAACTACACTTCTGAGCACTACAGATGAACGCATGAAACGCAACACGTGAATTGTGAAGGAGAGAATTAAAGAGGAAATGTCAATTCTTTGAAACAGCCTTGTTTAACCAGTAAAATAACAGAAGCAATGGAAACCTCACTGGAGTAAAGAAAAAAAGACAGACAGTTAAATTGCAGCATGCAACGTTCTAAGTTAGAACATGTCAAATTCAGCAGAACATGCAATGTTCCAGTTAAACTAAATTAGAACACATATAAGAGCAAGAATAAATTAGAACACGCAAATAAAGAAAGTAAATGACAACGACAGAGAAGCCACACTCAGGTTCAGTTTGCTGTTTATTATAAGCAAAGTAATTAAATTTAAAATGGAACGGACACAGTTTCAGTGGAGAGCACAATGACTATGACAC
>JAHPZR010014121.1:35000-49341 GCA_019787425.1 Platygyra sinensis
ATTGGCTGATAGTTGCCCTGCGGAAATTCAAGGTTGTTGAAAACTTCAAATAAATCCGTCATTTTGTTAACAAGCGCACACTGCTACGCTGCTCACTATCTAACACAGATTAGTAGAATTCTACTAGTATACTATTGCAAATGCTGTAATCTGATTGGCTGAGCCATTGCACACTATCGGCCATTAGTGTGCAGTGGCTGCAACTCGTGTACGAAATAGTCAAAGTTTTTTCGTTTTGCCAAAGTTTTGTGGGAAAATTTGGATGAAAATGGATGATTAAAGTCGCGAGAAGACTAAACGAAGGACATTTATGGTTTCTTGAGTTAAAAAAAGGTTGAAAATATTGAAAAAATGATGCGCCCGCGTGCACGACTTCGATTTTAAATGCCAATGCAGTCTGGGCGATCTTTTTAAAGTGCAAAGTTTAATAATAAGTCGAGAAATATTTGGAAATCGTTATTTGAAGTAAACTTTAGTAAGAATTCTACTAAAACATTTAGATTATTCGCTCTTGATTTCAATGAGGTGATAGTTGATTCGGCCTTCGGCCTCATTACCTATCACCTCATAGAAATCTCGAGCTCATAATCTAATTGTTAATTAGTATAAATCTACTAACGTTCTATCACAAATGACGTCCTCTGATTGGCTACGCTACTCACGTTCTATTCTGTGATAGATAGTGAGTAGCGTAGCAGTGTGCCCTTGTTAATAAAATAACGGCACTTCTTGGCGTTTTCAAGGTGTCTTTGAAGAGAATTTAGATTAAGTTTTGAACGACTGGTAGATTTATACTAAAACAATTAGATTATTCGCTCTCGATTTCTATGCGTGATAGTTGACTCGGGCTGCGCTCTCGTCAACTATCACGCAATAGAAATCTCGAGCTCATAATCTAATTGTATATTATATAATAACCCACGTTATTCTCGTATTTTGATTGATTCTCGCCTATGATCTTTTAGAGGTCAGATGCACGATTGACGTCATCATTACAAAGTTTTTCCCTCTGCCGTTTTAAAATGGCGGAAAGTTTTGAGAATTAGGATAATGTTTTACGTGACTGGGCAAAAGATAGGGTACAAAATAGTCTTGCCGAGGATTTGAACAAACTCGGGAAGCCAGAAGAAAAAAGGTAAAGCCGTTTCTTTTAGAAAATGATCCAGAAAAAATTTTCGAGCAGTCTCAGTTGCCAGTTGGCAGTCGAGCGACACTAAACCACGCACAAACTTGGTCTTGGTAAGCCGAGAACCATTGCTTTATCTCGAATTTAACAAACCCAATAAACAAAATGTTTCTCAATTAATTTATTTAAAAAATTCAACTTTTCCCAGTGTCAAAACAACTGTTGACACACTGATTGATGGCAGGAATGAAACATCAAAACATCACTTCTTAAAATCGGTAAAATAAACATATAACCTTGCCTTCCGATGCGAATGTTCCTGTCTGTTTCAGGGCACAGCAGCGAGCTAAGTATAGTATAGTTTTTTCAGCATTTTCTTCAGATTTTTAAATTTCGCAGCTCAATTCTGCTTTCACTGTAAGTTTTTATTTCACGAGGAGCGACGCTCGAGTCAGGTTTGACAGTGGCGTGATTTTCCTCAACCAATCACAATTCTTTGCTACGAACAGTAACCAATGAAATTGCTTCATTTTGTATAGATAATAGATCACGTCAAATGGCTTTTTTTCGTCTTCGCCAAAGTGGGCAAAGGCGGGGCGAAGGCCGCGTTATGTTGAAATATTTTGAAATAAAAAAAGGCTTTGTGTTATTATATAAAACAAATAGATTCCATGTTGCCGTGCGTCTGTTCAGTAACAGATCACAGAAGACGTCAAAATGTGGTAAGAACATCAGTGACACACTCGGCTACGCCTCGTGTGCCACTTTGTTTGTTCTAACCACATTTTGACGTCATCTGTGATCTATTACTGAACAGACGCACGGCAACATGGAATCTATTTGTTAAATAGATGAAGGGCAGAGTAGCCGATAAGAGACCGACATTCGTGATGGAACGCTAGTAGATTTAATTTCCAATGAGAGAGAAATTAACACCAATTGATGCGAACTTTCAACACCGGCTTAAACATTTTTAAAGCTTGGATCTACAAACCTGTACAACTGGTTTAGCAGGAATCTTTTGGTGAATGAGAGGGGCCAGTAGACCGTAGCACTGGACCACAGCCTGTAAACACAGTGCAGTGTCGTTCAACCAGCCAGCAACCTGAATTGCAAGTAGAAGCCGCTCACACTCCTCAAGGCGAGCAACCTACATCAACAAAATGTAAAGAAATTATCTGGACTATAATAAGGAACAGCCTTAAATGTAAGTATTATAATTATCCATTAATTAAAATCCTCCAAGTGTCGGCTTAACTTTTTAAGTTCGTCGTTTGCAATCAATGTTGTCTTCTATCCTTAATGGGGCATTGTCACGAGGATTTTGCTGTTTTAGGTCAGTTCTATACTAAAATCATTACTTCAAGGCTTTAATCATAAATAAAAAGCTGTAAAGCTGTAAAGCTACGACGAAGATATCAAATGAATTTTATCAGAGAGGGCTAACCATAATAAATTTCTTGAGGATTTTTTGGAACTCGTGGCATCTAAACTTGAAAAAATTGGCCAATTTTTTTCAAATTTCAATCCGTTTCCATCCTTGCCATCCGTAGTTTTGGAATTCAATTGATGCGAAGGCACCTTCTAGCTTTTTATAAAGTTGCCAAATAGCGTGACAATGCCCCTTTAACCGACTTTGATAATTTTTTATATAACAACCAAATTAATGCGCGCGGTCTGATTGGTCAATTATCTATGGTTTATTGTGCCGGTAAACTCATGGGGTGAGGTGTTCTGTTTATATTGTTTGCCCTTCAGTTTTGAGCTGTAGTAATCTCAAACTATACCAAACGTTAGAGGTGAAAAGCATTTTTAAACAAGAAAAAATAATGCTGCCGTTAACGTTTAATGCTGGTTTAAGTTAACCGGCTTTCAAACAACCCGGCCCTGTTTTATTGCTGTTTAGTGGTATTCCTGGATATAAAGCACGCTCTCATAAATAATATAATTGGTTGATTACAGGGAATTTGTTTCTACTTACCTGTCCACTATAGGGAGATCCATTGTCACACAGGCAGTCACAGAACAGATGACCCTCTCGTATTCTTATGTCCACAGAAATAAAGATGCTCTGGAGAAAAAGTCTCGCCAGCACTGGAGAAGATTCACGGAGCCTGTCCTCGTTAACTCTTGGAAACAGAAATAAAGGGAGAGAGATTCAATTCAGTCACAAGCTTCTAGGAGAAAAACTCCGAGCTCTCCCAATAAGAGTATATCTACAGTATCAATGGTAAAGCTGCATCGTAAAACTCCCATGTTGCAGGCAAAGGGCGTTTATGTTTCGATATGACCACACATTAATAGTAACATTTGATCAAACGAATGCGTTACATGTAAATTTGACCAAAGACTTGAAACTGTCATACAGTTAAAAACAACTTCTAGTTCTAACCTAAATCTGAAAATGACTCCTGCTTAGGTTGTGGACTGAAATATCAGTCACCAACAACAGTCATTTTTCCGGGACAGATGTCTACTTGGATAAAAAACAGTCGTTGCTTCAAGCTTTTTACAATGAATTCTTCTTTTTTAATCAAATGATTCTTTAAATCGTTTTTATGCTACCTCTATGAAATGGGTGGTTAAATAACCAAGACATCCCTCTTTGATTGTTGAAATTCGTTCGTCGCAAGAATGAATGAATGACAGGCTTCATTCAGTGTCAACGTTATTTAGCTTAAAAAACTAATTGGGGACACTATTTATAGAGAGAAATGGTCATGAAACCTGGCAAAGTTCTTTGTTTTATGTCCTTTTGTTATTTTGGGGGCGTTGACCCTGCACAAAGCTTGGCAAAATACAAACGGTGGTTAATATGTGTGCTCGTGCAACTAACCAACTGCTGTTCAGGAAGGGCCTCTGCGCCCCTCCCTGAAGCCACCTATCAGGGAGGAAGGCAAACTGGGCACAAGAGAGCAGAAGAAATCGAGCCTAATCCAGAAGAGGCTAAAATACCTTTGCAGAGAGATGCACAAATCACAACTGGCTGTTTGTATATTTGTATTCTCCTCACATATTTCTGGTTCCTTCACATAATAATTCCACAAAACGGAAGCAGCTGATTTGGCAACAGATAATACACCAGAAGTGTAGGAGAGCTGAAAGGTCACAAAATATTGCATTATGTAACCATGACATACAATTTACAGTAAATTAGTGGCACTTTACATGTAATTAATTCCATTGAGAACAAAATAAAACGACCATTTAGCTTTCTGCAGGCACAAACCGACCTATGATGCTGGATTCATGTACAACAAATGCCCAAAGATAAGCCCCATTCCTAAAATCGAGCTCCCCATAACCCCGAAAACAAAAACTTCCATATGCATGAAAATCCCCAAACTTTAAAAAGTTAGCGTAATCTTAGGCTTCTAGTTGCCAACGATATGACAGTTAAGTGATAAAGTTTACCCATGACTTGCTTAGCTCTAGATCTGTTCAATTAACGTTTTCCTGACATTTGACAACCCTAAACAAGTGAACAGTATCTGCACGATCATGTCTGGGTAATATGCAGTTGCACATCTCTCCATAGAAGCCTTCATAATGTGCGCACCTTTAAAATTAGCCTCCTACGGCCTCCTACACAGCCGTTCTTTGGGTTCGCCAGGCAACCTTTCTCCCCACGTGGAAGATAGCGTGACGAGTCCAAAGACCTCCTGCATCGGAGGATACTTTAATGCGGGCATCTCCATAAAGAAACCAGAATTCATATGTTTCTCCTCAGATTTCACCCCTTCATATTAAAGAGCTTCGACCACACCGTCTTTTTTGTACAGTGTTTTAACTTAAACACACGGTTTACCAAAGTAATTTGTCACGCTGTTAACTTGTCACGTACCTGTGCTAGATAACCCCAGCCATGAGAGTTGGTAGGGGATGAGCAGCCAGCACTGGACGGCAAGTGAGGCCAATGCTTCCTCCAATCAGTTTACCGTGTGCATTGTACGCTGCCACGGCTGCCATGTACTTCTCATCGGGTTTGAGTCCACGTACATAAAATTGGATGTCAGCGGTAGCAGGGACCTGAGGTTGACAACAAAAGTAATGTACAAACTGCAGTCAACGTTGAATAATTCATCACAATTGCTTGGTCCCAAAACATATGACATGGTGTAATGGCTATTACTTCAACAGCTTGGACATATTACAGGCATCTGGTATCACTAACAAAATTCTCCACAGTTCTCCTGAAATACTTGTTTGTGGATCTTCACCTACAAAATTCTGATGTCTTACATGTAGATGTAAGTTGAATTTAAAGCATACCTCTTCTCCAGTCCCAGGGAGCTGATAGTCATTAAGTCTGACTTTGACGTTGTTACCACTTGCTGATCTTGCAAAGAGTCGGTACCAGGCCACCTACAAACAAACGTGACCAGCTAAAATCACTTCTTCTGATACCTGTCCTGAGGACACATTATTTGTTGGGAGGAATAATCTGTCTATTTATGTGTATATTACTAGTAGTAATCAAAGATTATGAGAGTGCGTTCGACGCCGTATAAATTTTTATACAGATACCTTAGAATGATTTCCCTAGCTGACTCTCAACCTCTAAAAACCAACCTTTTTTCATCAACAACCGGGGTTTTACAGAAAGATATTTCAGTGACAAAGTCCATGCCAGTCTGATTGAAGACTGCGTTGCGTGACGGCACCAGTTTCCGTAGACTCACAAGTTTAATAGGACTAAAAAATTTACATCAGCTTTCAAATTTCGTGCTAAATATTGTCACATTGACTTGTAATGTTTAAGCGCAAAAGCTAATTTGTAAAAGTATATTTTTTCGAACATTATTCTAAGCAGGAAGCTCAAATATAACTGAGTAAACATTTGCAATCGCGTGCTCGTTGATCGCGTAAACAAACTCCGTGCGACTGATTCGAGTATTTCCCCTGGCCTGATTAACAAAGTACACAGTATTTACATTTCCGTTCCCTGGTTCAGGTTCACTCTTATGGATCTTTCCTTCAGAGTACTCTTCCACTGATTCCAAATAATATTCGACCGGATACTACTGACCTTTTCTGTCGCAACTGGAACTAAATCCACAAATGCAATCAAATACAGCCCGGGGATTTAATACAACTGTTTCCAGTCAACATCCCAAAGCCCAGGCGATCGTGTTCATGAACATATAAAATAAACAAGCTCATCGTGAGCTCGAACGAACGTTTAAATAACATCATACTGGGAAGGACTATTCTATACTACTATAATACTACTCAGCCTCAAAAGTCCACGGCAAAAGAATGAGATCGAGAGCACATTGAAAGAAGGACCAAAGTCTACATTGCCTGCTACGTGCTCACATGTTCGTCACATCAGTGTCTCACTTAAACCTTACGGTACCAGTTTATTGGCCGTGACATAGTTAATAACTAAGCCGTGACATGCCCTGCAAAAATTAAGCGGGGTGGCCATTTTGTGCCCTTACAGGAATGTGGATTTTTCAGCCTATAATCTCACACAGGGCATCTAACTCTCCATAGTCATGCAACAAAATTAGGCTTGCATTCCACTTCGTCGAACGCAACCACTTTGTCGAACGCAATTACCCACCCAGTGGGTCTGTAAAAATCAGTTTTCATTTTGACCCCGGCGGCCAGTATGGCGGCCAATATGGCGAAAGTATAACGTCGTTAATGAATCAATGTTTTCAACTCACTGTTTACCAACTTGTTCATCTTGCAGTCTAAAGTTTTGAAATAATTTTTTGACTGGAAATTTTATTTATCAAGCTTGACATTTTCATTGCAGACTCACAGACTACTGAGGCTAAATTCACTTGCCCACCAGGTCACCGAGCGTCCTGGTTCTACTTCCTCAATAGCAGAATTTGCTTGCTCCAAGCAATCGGACCTGGGTTTTCTCTGCCCTACATTAGTCTTTATCATATAGCTAGGTCTGTAAGCAGGAAAGATGAACTCGAATCTGCATTGTGATTGTCTACTCGCTGTGCTCCACAAGAACCTTACCTTCTCTCCACTTGTGTGTTTGAAAGGGGCTGGTTAAACACCAACAAAGAAGAACTCCGGTAAGAAGAGAGGAGCAGGTGGCAAAATCTGAAGGAGGTGTGTCGTCAGTAGAGGTGTCTGCTCTGTCTATTCCAGCTGGACAACTTTCGTTCCTGCTGTTGGCATTTGACAATCAACTCATGGCTGTCCTGCAATCACAACAAAACACTGTAAGAGTTTGGGTGCTGACCTAAGCGTAAACAATGTTGACATAACAAGCAAAAAAAAGAATGTGTTACAAAAAGCAAGAGAGTTTAAAGACAAAGAAGCAAGTGAGCCGTGACTACGTGGCCAAAAATCGAGAATCAGTGAGGCGCGACAGTGGCAGTGTAATAGGCTGAGCCGGGGAACCAAGAGATTCTTGCTTGAAATTTCCATGCCTGTAGAGCTGTGTTTGTTGTTCAGTCCCCACGGGACTCCTTGACGTGACAAACAAGCCTGTCCGCCATGGTGCATCAAGCAGAAGAGCTTTGGACAGGCGGATTCCTGTTTGCATTCCAGATTGCAGTTCATTTTCAACTTCAGGTAAACTGGCAGGAGCTGGCTCACTGGTAAGCTTTTACCTTCTCCTGGACAGATGAGAAAATGTTCAGAAAAAATCACGTTAACTAGGAAATGATCAATCAGGTCAGCAACAAGAGGCGAGAAAAAATACAAATTATACAATAATACATTGTGTCAAAAACAGGTTTCGCTCTTACTCCGAAAACCCAGGAGGGAACTCCTAACTCTATATTGAATCGATACTCTATTTCCGACAAAATGGCTAAAAACTATACCCTTGGGCAGCACATACCTCTATAGCCCAGATAAGGGAAGATCTTTCAGTTCTAAAATAAAGCCTTACTGGCTGCCTAGTCATGCATTCTATTTCTCAGTTTATTACTTTGAGAATCAATGCATTTTGTAAGCTACTATAGATATAGAAGATTGCTGTGTGACGTCTTCAGTCAAGGAATGTCTCGGCTCTTCCGGATAGGATTTTCAACAGACCATCTTTATTTACAAACTCGTAATTGTAAAATACAATGTTTTTCTTTTAAACGATAAGTCACCTTCTGTTTTTTAACTGACTTCTTCGGTTCTTGGGGGGTTCTGTTGTAAGCATTTGGAAATTAAAGTTGTCAAAATACATGTAACAAGTACCTCTGGGGTTATTGGACCATGCAGTATTTATTGAAGACCTGTTCAGGAAGGAATTCTTTGACCCAAGCGTTTTGATACTTGTTCTACTTAATTTGTTAGGGTTCATCATTCAAATACTCCCTTTGATATTTTTATAACTTCAAAGAAATCTCGACTGCAGTACCTTGCCCTAAGTTGGCTAGCTTGACAGCAATTCTTGTGCCTCACAAACAGCAACCTCCATGTGCAAAGCTTCAATCATCCTCTCTAACAAGTTGGGTTCTTCAGGTTTCTGTGGCTTCATCTTCAGCGTTGGGTTTACTTACACTTGAAGAAGGCTGATGAAACTTAAGGAAAAAACAAACAAACACAAGGAGTTCGGAACTCGAAGTTAACTGTGCTGCTCTTGGCAGAACTTGCCAGCATGATGTCAAGGATATCATACAGTTCAGTTCACACTGGTTTTACAGTAGAATTTTCCCTGAGTTACGAGCCGTTCGTCAAGGAAACAGTGAACTGACAAGCTCATTATTTCTCAATCTTGTAAGACTCTTTTCGCCCTGATTCACAATACGCGATACTTGTTCTCGCAGGAATCGAATCTCAAGTCTCTATCCGTAACTGTATCTGTATGTCCTCATAAAAGCTGTTTATGGCAAGCCAAGCATGACAAAAGTGGGTTGAGTTGAAAATCACCTATCGAGTCTCAGTGATCGATGTGTGAGAATGACAAATCACTGTGCGAGATTGGAAAATCATGATCACTACGTGAGATTAGAAAATCACTGTATGAGAAATTAAAATTGCTATACGAGAATAAAAAGATGTCATGCGAGATCATAAGTACCAATCGAGAATGAAAAACTGCCATGCGAGATTGAAATTAACTGTTGAGAATGAAAAATCGTTGTGTGAGAAAAAGAAATCACCATTCGAGATTATCGATTGTTTTTTTTCTGAGCCGGTGATGCATAACCAGTCAGCGGAGAGTATTTTGGCGGTCAGTTTAAAACATGGACTGCGGACTACGGACTACGGACTACCGACTGGGTATAAAACACGGACTGGGTATAAAACGCGGACCGAGCATTACGGACTCGGTATAAAAAAACGAAGAAAGCTTCTACATTGAATAAATTCTCGCACGAACGTTTCAGTCATAAATAGAAGCTATCTGTATAAATTATAGAAGTCTCATTTCCCGAAAGTTCCCGCTCATACAGGTTTAACCATGCTCAAGAGAAAATGATAGGATTTTCTCTTGCCATACTCGATTGCCGAAACAGAAATAGAAGACACTGAAAGTCACAAAATAGACGAGCTGTATGAATTTTCGAATGATTGAAGCCATGATTAAATGTTTTGAAAGATCAACGGTCGAGAGAATTGAGGAGAATTCGAACGACACGTCCCGCTGTTCATTTGTTCGATCATGTATTAAATAAATACACATACATACGGCCACGGCGAAATGAGGAACAAAAAGTTGATAAATAGAAGAAACGACATTACACAAGGATAGCAGCTCTGCACGCTTAATATCGCCTTGGAAAAGGAAGGGGGAAAAACGAAAAATAAATTTCTTACAACACAGGGTATTCGTATTTGGTCACCCACCCAAGTACTATCCCCGCCGAACGGGGCTTAACTTTGTTGAGCAGACGAAACATGCTGCTGTCCTTGTGGTATAGTGACTCCACGGTGGAAGCATTTTTTTTAAATTTCTAAGATGAGAAAAGGTAGCAAAAAGAAAAAAATATATCTGATACTGCATGGCTGGGAAAGTAGAGAATAAAAAGTTAGAGGAATATCCTTTGGTGATCGGACATGCGGCACAAAAGAAATAATTGCCTCGGTCTCTCGGACGAAGATAATTCGGTCTCACGGACCGATAACTTTGTGAATGTGAATGTTTTCAACAGCGTTACATCTCCTCATGTACTGTCTTACCGGAAATCGAAACTTTGCAAGAAAAGAAGAATTAATATATGAAACTATATATCGCAGCCCTCACCTCCAATGCCGGCTATCTTGGGTGAGTCACTATACCACAAGGACAGCAACATGTTTCTTCTGCTCAACAAAGTTAAGCCCTGTTCGGCGGGGATAGTACTTGGGTGAGTGACCAAACACAAATACCCCGTGTTGTAAGAACTTTTTTTTATTTTTTTTGTCCCTGCCTTTTCCAAGGCGATATTAAGGGTGTAGAACTGCCATCCTTGTGTAATGTCGTTTCTTCTATTTATCAACTTTTTGTTCCTCATTTCGCCGTGGCCATATTTATGTGTATTTATTTAATACATGATCGTACAAATGAACAGCGGGACGTGTCGTTCGAATTCTCCTCAATTCTCCCGACTGTTGATCTTTCAAAACATTTAATCATGGTTTGAATCATTCAAAAATTCATGCAGCTCGTCTATTTTGTGACTTTCAGTGTCTTCTATTTCTTTTTTGGCAATCGAGTATGGCAAGAGAAAATCCTATCATTTTCTCTTGAGCATGGTTAAACCTGTATGAGCGGGAACTTTCGGGAAATGAGACTTCTATAATTTATACAGATAGCTTCTATTTATGACTGAAACGTTCGTGCGAGAATTTATTCAATGTAGAAGCTTTCTTGGTTTTTTTATACCGAGTCCGTAATGCTCGGTCCGCGTTTTATACCCAGTCCGTGTTTTATACCCAGTCGGTAGTCCGTAGTCTGTAGTCCGCAGTCCATGTTTTATACTGACCGCCAAAATACTCTCCGCTGACTGGTTATGCATCACCGGCTCAGAAAAAACCAATCGATAATCTCGAATGGTGATTTCTTTTTCTCACACAACGATTTTTCATTCTCAACAGTTAATTTCAATCTCGCATGGCAGTTTTTCATTCTCGATTGGTACTTATGATCTCGCATGACATCTTTTTATTCTCGTATAGCAATTTTAATTTCTCATACAGTGATTTTCTAATCTCACGTAGTGATTTTCCAATCTCGCACAGTGATTTGTCATTCTCACACATCGATCACTGAGACTCGATAGGTGATTTTCAACTCAACCCACTTTTGTCATGCCTGGCTTGCCATAGCTGTTGGTTGTTAAGTCATAAGACGTACTGAATCTCTGGTGGATCCTTTACCTTAATCCAGCTGACATCCAGCAATGTCCCTCTTGTTTGTATCAATCACTGTATCACGAGCCCTGGTAATATCTCGTAGCCCCTGGTCCAGAATGTCCAGTCACCTTATTCAACACCTCCCTTGTGCCTGTGTTGGACCCCGCCAATCGTGACAGTTATCTGTTTGTTGTAATCCGTAACAGACTTGTCAGAGGTCCATGTCCAGTAGCAGGTTTCTCTGACGGTTCTGCTTCAGTTTTCTCCTGCAAAGGTCAGGGGAACAAATATAAATACATGTACCTCTTACTACCCGAGTTCAGTGCCATACTGTCAGTTATGTACAGTGTTTTGTTTTTCCCACCGCCATAAATCAAAGGGAAAAAACGAGGATCTGTAAACGTGCAGTATAGACCGAGAAGACGAAATTAGTATATCATATATTTATTATATCTCTATTATGTGTTTGCCAAGTTCGGGAAGGTTTGCGTTCACGCGAAATGACTTCAAATTTCTGAGGCACATCTAAAGCAAAACGAGTCAATTTGAAATTGTTGTTAACTAAGTAACTTTTTAGTCGCTAGCAGGTATTAATACCACACTATTAGAAGAAACAGAAAGCTTTAAACTTTTACTTGCTATAAAATTAAGAACACCTGATAAATCGTGAAAACATTTTGGCAAAAAAAAAACAGCTTTAAATTTTAGCGAGCCCTACAGTGGAATACATTGCTAGGGCCTTTCATTACAGGCCAGACATAATGCAAATTGCAGTACAGTTCACAAAACAATGACAGTGTAGCTGTTATTACAGTTGAGTCGGTATTCAAATAAATACATACAACACAAGACAAACCGTCAATACAGAGCAAAATAGACCCTTTCGCCTTGTTTGCACGTCAAACCGCTGATAACTGTAATAAGAGCTATTCACCTGCCTGGGAAAACCAGTTGCCTCCTGCTGGAAATGTTCATGAAACTCTAAAATTGGACATTTGTCTTACCTTTTAACATCTGCCCCACACATGCAGCTATCACTTTCTGACTCTAAAATCTGAGGCATGAACCTGCAAGGCCAGTAATTACTGTCCCCCACCCCCCTGCATGGGATGCAAAAGTAGTATGGAAGGGACCACGGTTTCCGGATTTTTGCGCAGGAATCTCATTAATTTGCGCAGGAATAAATTAACGTCACTGACGTTATAGGTTATTGTGTTGATCTCATGAATAAAATGCTGTGGTTTCTCATTAACGTGCTGAGGATGATGTCATGTTCTATCTTAGGCTTAGTAACGGGTTCTGAACCGGTTTGACAGGTTTTTAACCGGTTTATCAAGTTCTAGTTTTAGCTTGCAGAGATAACCCGTTTGACAAGTATTTGACCGCTTTGTTCGTAAGCGCATAAAAGCGCGCTCACTACCGAGTGCGTCATTCACAAACTGTGAGATTGAGTAGCAGTCATGGCTTTCAACAAGTTCACCACTTTAGACGAGTTTGAAAATTGCATTAGGCACAACGAGATACCAAGCGATCAGATTTTGGATCGCATTGTGGCGACGACTTTTCCTGAAGAGGTAAGATGTTAACGTTTGAATATAGTTTAGGGATATTTTCTTTTTACTAACATGTATAGTTCCATTCCAGGATCAGTCTTCAAACATTCCGTTGGTGGATTCTGTTATTCCTCCCGAAGTGATGGACCCATGGAGCGATTGGGAGAAAGAATTTGAAACGGTATGAGTCCTTATTAAAATGTTATAGCATAATTATTGTCCGTTAATTCGGTTGTTATAATTATTGTCCGACTTCTAAATTCGATGGAACTTATTTTTAGGGTATCCAGGAGCCATCCCAGAACCAGACACAGAGTGGCACCGGCAAGAAACGATCAGCACAAGTAAGTGGTTTAGTAAGTACTTAATTTTACTAGCTTGTCAAAGTAGTTAATATACGATTCATTTGATGTTTTAGGATGATGCAGACTTACCTCCAGCCAAAAGTACTCGGCATGAATGTCCGACTTGTAGAAAGGCCTTCACTCGAGTAGATAATTTGAAGCAGCACCAACAGATTCACATGAATGTGAAAAAATTCCAGTGCTCCAACTGCGACAAGTCGTTCCATCGCAGATCGGATCTAAAACGCCACGAGAAACAAGTTCACGAGAAGCGAGCGGCTCAGCGAGAATATAAGTGTGCTACCTGCGGAGAGCGATTTCATAACCTTGCACCATTCAGAGCGCATCAAGAGACACATAGTAAACCCTCTTCTAAAGCTACAAAGCGTCCACGCGTTCGGGAATCAGGTAGGAAACATTTTTTTTTTCCTGCTGTATTTTAGTAAAGATTAGTCGTGAATATTTACTTACATGAAACAATGCATTAGATTTGTCCCATGCAAATTCGCGATGAAAGCGGTGAAGTGGAACATAGGATTAGTCGTATGCTAATTTTGAGTATAACAGCAAGCTTTATTTGCGTGACTCAATGTAATTATTACAGCATTTTCTTAAGAACGATTAATTTACTTATTATTGAAGTATTTGTACACATTACAATCATTGCGTATTGTAATTTATAGTAGAACATGATTGAACACATTTAGACAATTCTTTTCCGTCCGATCCAATAGGAAAGTTTGTTTGAATTAGGATTTTATATTCCCTTTGGAGTCAAATTCAAAGAAAGCAAAGCTAAATACGATCAAGAAAATATCAAGCTCTAGCTGGCAAGAAGACCCCCGAAACATGACTGATCATTTGCCCGAAGCGCAGCAAAATCCAATCGTCGAGTACCGACGCCACTGGCATCAAATCCGCACACGTTTCAACCGACAAAACCATCTATTGGATTGGTACAATTACCGTCTATCGTCTCTACAACCTCGAGAGATTATACAACACCTTGACGAGATCTTTGCTGACCAGTCCACTGTTTTCAAACTAAACGTCTCTTTTGGCTT
>JAHPZR010014122.1:0-40000 GCA_019787425.1 Platygyra sinensis
TCTTTGTATACAGTGACAGTCAAGTTTTAAATAAAACATGATGCCACCTCTGAGAAGTGAACTTGCGCTGGCAATATCTAGAGGTTGAAGAACTAGTCCAACTGCAAGGTCAGTGGTGGATAAACAGGCGAGTGCTATGTTAGATTTGGTGCGGAGCTGTGGTTTGGTTTTCACTCCAACCATCATCAAAATGCTGAGCACAATGATAAGAGGACACTTGGTGAGAGCGTTAACGACGATTCTGGCAATAATTTAAAATGAAAACAACTTGTGCGCGGCACGCAGCAACAACTAATCATCTTGTACAACTGAGTTTATTTATCGACCGGTTTCGTCTGCTAGTGAAACTTCATCAGGATTAAACTACAAGATACAGAAATGGAACTTATTTTATACTAAATCTTTGTAGTACAAAGTATGCCACTACTATAGGGTGTGGACAACAGAACACCCAGAGTAAATACGTGCAGGATATGACTAAAATCCTGCGCTAGCCATAAAATGTGCAATGTAAGCGGGGCTCACCGATTTAACAGATTCAACGTTAAATCCCTGGTTTTCAGTAATTCATCGCCAAACAAAGAGTAGAAAATGGCTAACTTCAACAAGAAATATATAGAATTAGTCTCTTGGCGACCGTAAAAGGCAGTCGCGCAGGTCAAAACATGAGCTATCGTTCTAGATTTTGCTAATTAAACAGTGCTTGCGCTGTAAGAAAAAAAATATTCCAATGTGTTGGAGCAACAATTTTTCGTTTCAGTGTGACTGAAGTTCGTATCATCATAGCTTCTGCTGTGGGGTGGGCTGCAGCCATCAACCTTTCCAACAAAAACCTTTTAGCCACAGCAATAGTAATAGCTGTTGAAACGCTGCTTATCATTCTTCCTATTTACTTCAATGTCACTATATACAAGGAAGTTCGTCGCAACAACAAACAAATTGCTGCTAACCAAGTTTCTTCAGAAGCCAAGGAAAAGTTACTCAAGAATAAGAAAGTTTTTTACACGACTCTTATTGTGCTGCTAGTTATTTTATTGTGTTATATTCCAACACAGATTTGTGTTGTTATTCTGATCTCTTTTGAGGAAAAAATTGTTCCCAATATTAGGGCTACTGCTATATATCTTATTATCACATACGGGGCAAAATTACTGAATGCTGATTGGCTGAGACAGAGGGCGTTTTTTCTTAATTTTTGTAATTGCCCCGGGCAAAATTACTTGATGCTGATTGGCCGAGCACGCCTGCATTGAGTTGGTTTTCCGCTTCAAACGGATTTTGAAAAGAAATTTCAGAAACGCATCACTTCTGAGTTTGATCTAAACACGGTTATTTCATCTTAACGTGAAAGAGAATCAACATGCAACAAAGCGAAGTATTTTAGTGGAAAAGCAAAAGGATTTTTCCGACTAAAATGCATTGATTCGCAGCCTGAAAAACGTTTGAGTGGAGACGGCTGGTGTTGCACGAAACATAGAATTACAGAACTTCATGGCCGCCAAACTGAAAGTTAATTTCTTCGTTATGCTACGGGTCGCCTTATTAGTATTACAGCTCACTTTATCGGCGTAAAAACAGCGTAAATTTCGTTGGTACGGGAAGTTTTCACAGTGGAAAGGACAGTTTTGGATTCAAGAAGTTATTAGAGCTCGTTTGGACACTTGTTTACATCTATCATCGATCGAAGAACAAGTAGTTTCACGCCGTTGCAAGCTTCGCAAAACAGGTGAATAAAATTAGATTGCTTATAGTTTTGTTTGTAAAGAAATGGCTTTGAGTGAATTGAACAAAGTTGCTGTGTTTTGCTTACTATTATAGTAGGCTTTCCCCGTGTTACTGCTAGCCTGTTAAATAATGACAATCGGCAAACCTGTTTACGCGACGGCAAGACCTTGAACCTATGTACAAAATTTTGCCCTTTATGTGATAAACAAGTAATCGCAAGTGCTCTCGGGCAATTAAGGATTAATTTCACTTGTATTTTCAAAGTTTTCCAAATTGCCCTCGTCGCTTCGCGACTCGGGCAATTTTGTGAAAACTTCGAAAATACTCGTGAAATTAATCCTTAATTGCCCTCGGCCCCATGCGATTACATATACTTACTTTATTGCCAGTTCTGAATTCGTTGTTTAATCCGTTGATTTACGCTGCTAGAATAGGATATTTTCGTGTAGCTTTCATTCAGTTGTTATCGAGAAAAACTATTACACAAGCTGAGGAACTTGAAATGAAAATCTTTGGGCCAAGGCAGGTTGGTGTGAACAGTAATGGGAACGCAGGATAAGGGAATCAAACAATGAACAGTGAACATGAACTGGCAAGATGGGCAGAGCCGCATGGTGGATTAGGAGAAACACTTCTGAAACTCAAAGAACGTACGAAAATGAATTAGTACAAAGGACAAACAACAATTAGTTGTAAAAAGAAGTGGAGGCATGCTTTTGATGTTTTAAAAAACTCTTCGAACTGTTAATAAGTCTCAATTTTGTTGTCCTTGTTTGTTTAATTCCGATAAGATAAGATATTTTCATTAATTCGGGATAAAAACATATCCTAGAAAGTTCTAAGAACAATTAGATCGCCATGCATTTTACTGTGAGGACGTGGATAGTCCGAGTTCTTACCCCTCTAATCATAAAAATTGCAATTTTTTAGATTGTGATTGGGGCAAAAAGTTCCTATTTTTCACTAATTCACTTGCCCAGTTTGTCATTGGACATTCTGTTATCGGACAGTTAATTATCGAACAGTTTGTTATTGGACAGTTTATTATCGGACAGTTCAATAAGCCAATCACATCTAAAGACGATGTAGTTTAAATCACCCATTCACACTCAAAATTGTAGTTACGTGCGTGCGAGGGCACTTGCTTTTGTGTTTTTGCGCCTATTTGCCGGAAGGAGGCGCTGTGGCCTTAGAATGTATACATCTCCTTTGTCAATGATTTAATGCAAATTTCCCCTTTCTTTCATAACTGGGCTATTCTTCTTTTCTTGGAAATTGTAATTTTTATGATTAATTGGTAATAAGACTTCGTGTCGTCCAATTCGGTCTGTAATCATACTCGTAATAAACAAATCGAACTCCCGTTGCCCGGTCGTCCGATTTTGTCATCACTCTTCCGATAACGGACCGAATTGGACTCCAATCAATCCCATTAGCATTACTAATTTTCTATTCCTCTATGGTGAACAAAAAATTTTAATTTCCCAGATTCGCGAAATGAAATAGGTGCCGAGAAAGATAAAATGCAATTTAATAACTTAACAGTATTTTTAAACTTGTGGAGCTATTATTTAATTTGGAAATAAAACCCATTTTTCGCAGTCTGACATTTTACAAAAGAAGTTAGAGATCCTTTACATAACTTCCTGCAAAATAAACTGTGAATTATTAAAGAAAAAAGGTCTCTCTTGAGGACCGTACTCGTCGAAGTTATGATGTTCCCTATTTTTTATCGTCGAGTATTAAACAAAACACAGTTTCCGTGTTTCTTTTGAGAAACAAGAAATACCGCAGGCCGGTGTTTCCGCAATTCTTTTCGAATTATCCCAAGTACTAGCCAACAAATAATAAGAGACATTTTCAAATCTGTTAAAGATAAAGTAAACCAAAGCTAAGGAACTTGGTATAGTCTTCCCCTAATTTCACTTAAACTGGATTAAACCGGCTTTAACTAGCGTCCAGATTTTACTGACTTTTCCAATGGCAACACCCAGCCTGAACGTCCGCTATGTTGGCCGCCCACCCCTCCCTCTCCGGAAAAGGAAACTGATTTAGGAGTTGAGGGTAAAGATTACTCCAGCTGAAAATACTAAAACCGCAGTCAGGCGTGGACATCGGAGCTAAAATTTGTGCTTAACACTGACTCTAGTTAACGTTAGAAACAACGTTAATAAAACTTCAAAGACGTTTGCACCAAACAACTTCGGCCTTCATCGGTTGGCTGTGCCATGGGATCTCCCGTGAGTGCCACTATCGCTAACTTGGTTATGGAGCACGTGAAAGAAAGAGCAATCTCTACGGCTACTCATTCCCCACGATGGTGGTACAGATACGTGGACGACAGCCATACGTACCTTAAGAAGGATTACGTGCAAGAGTTCCACAACTATCTGAATTCCGTTAACTCTAACATACAGTTCACCAAGGAGGTTGAGCAAGGTAACAGGCTCTCCTTACAGTCAAACTAAGTGGAGCGTACCCCTCAAGATTGCATTGATGAACTGATTATTTGAAACTTGAACCCGGCGCTAGTCGTTTCAAGAATGCAATAATGAATTTCTTACTCGAATATTGAAGTCACTCCCTCGATCCAAGAATACGGCTAACGGGGTCCGTTTTCGAAAAATCAATTCACTGTTGCGGCGACTAGTAGGTTTGAAACCTACTAGTCTTTTCAAGAATGCAATAGTGAAATGATTTTTTCGAAAACGAAACCCGTTTGCCGTATTCTTGGATCGAACTAGCGAGTTCAATATTCGAATAATCAATTCATTATTGCATTATCGAAACGACTAGCGGGTTCAAGTTTCAAATAATCGATTCATTAATGCAATCTCGAGGGGTACGATTCACTTAGTATAATTGCAATTCTTAGACACAACAACAACCAGAGCACGTGGTCGCACACAGGTCAGTGTGTACAGAAAACCAACACACATGTTAAACTTGTCGGGGGCAGCTGAGAAAGAGAACAGGAAGCCAGAAACTCTTGAAAACGAGGCTAGAAGGAGAACAAGATTCGCATAAGTTTAGAAGCAAGAAAAACAGTGGCAATCTACAAATTCTTTCATTCTTTACAAATACAGTAGCACATGCAAGAGTTGGAAGGCATCTAAAATCCATGAAAGACTCTGGTTAAGGAGCTTTTTGAACCTCGCCTAAACATCCTAACAACAATCTGAATCCCATGGAATCCTTCACATAGCAGACAAATGCAGCGTTTGTGATGCCGGAATCTTGATGAAACGCTCGGCAGTAGCAACAGGACATTCTTGATATTTGATATTCCTCCTATAGAAGCAGAGACCAAATTTCAGATCAGCTGTTTGAATAGACCCAATTTTAAAAAGATATTAAAAGATGCTAAAGAATTTAGCAGTACTGTACCATTCACTGCTATTGGTTTTCAATAGTGTCATCATTAGGAACATTTTGGCAGCGGAGATCTTTAGTACTTCTGCAATTGCATGCTCCAGTGCATGTTAGTCCTACATTCCGGCAGCTACACTTCATTGTGTTGCATCCTGATTTGCAGCCACAGTTTACCATCTCATCACAGCTTTCAGGTACAGGGGCAAGAGACATCAGCTTGGGTACGAGCTTGTCATTCAGTCTCGACCAACCCATGGTTTCCGAAGTGGAGGGTAAGGTTTGTAAGATGAGCTTGTTTCCAGATCATTGCCAGGACGTGAGCCCTTCTAATATGCAATCGCGCTGCATCACTCGTCGGTGGAAGGGCTTCTGGTGACCGACATCTAGAAAATAACGTTGTGCATGCTTCATTGCAGCTCTCAGCATCAGCAACATTATATACGCTGCAGAAGAACTTCTCAGCGGACGCCAATGTCAAGTCATCCAGGTCACCATTTCCTAGGTTCCTCATCAGCATGTGGTGTTCTTTAAACTTCTTTCACGATGTTTTCTTGCTATGGCTAGCAAAATAGGAGACCGTATCGCACCCTGTTATTGAATGAATTGAGAGAATGGCTTCTGCTCTAGGAATTGTTTCCCTTCAGATGTTCACGAATGGTGTGGATTGGCAGATACTTGCCTTCTTTGATGCCCCCACAACTGCTTGCACCTCATTTTGTCCAGGTGTGAAATTAGAAGAAAGAAAACATCCGTGTCTTGACACGAGACGATAAGGAATTCTGCATCTGAGTGCACGCAGTGTAGAATAATTCGAGTGTCCGCCTCTTCATGAAAACCTTTAAGCGCTCTCATATCAATGTTCGGGCTGAAACACTGACTGCATCATCTGCATCATCTGCATCTTCCTGTTCGAATCCACCATCAACAATGACGATCTTATCCACTGGGGCTCCTGCGAGAAGTTTATCTGATAAGAACGTGCTAGATCTGCCTTGTTTTCGGCGAGAGCCACGAAGTTGGACCAGGACTTCGGGGGCGGTACTGAACCATCTTCAATAATTCTTCGAATGGGTGGGTGACCTTGAGAACGCTTCTTTCTAGTCGCGCACTTGATCGACGTTTCCCCGTATCTGTAAAATGTCGCATCTATCCGATGAAAGTCCTTTCCAGAGGCAAGAACAACTTTCGCAAATTTATCCCCGAGATCGTCGAATGTGTTGCACTCAGAAGGTTTGCCTATCGCCATTACCAGTGCTTGACAATCTACTACTAGCGTTGATCTCCCTGCGACTGGCGTGACCCGAGGACGTTCCGTACCACTACTCAAAACTTCCATCATGACTGATTTATTTCCAGTGCGCAGCTGACTATTGGCATCAAAGATGGCAAGGGAAACTGCCGTCAGTTCATGGCTGAGGATTTGAGGCAAATCTACTCTTCTACCGGCATCGTATGCTGTAATAGTGCGCTGAAGGGTTTTTGTGTTCCCTTTGACGGCCGCACACTTTTCAGTGTTGTTCTTTTTGACCTCATAAAAGGTTGAAAATGGAGGAGCCTTAATTTTAGGAAGAGGATCTCGGAGCTTCTTATAATGCCCATGTTTTCTTAGCGCTACTGACGAGTTTTTCCTTCACAAAGGAAATCAGCTCCTCCTGGCCAAGACTGTTTGCGTTGAGTAGGGACTCTTCTATGCGTGCCGTTGCCACGTCTTTGGCCACCATGTTCTGCAACCTTTCAGGGATCGTCGCCTGATTGTTGAAGTTGAAAACATTCGCTTGACGGAGCAAAGCGACAACTTTCTTCTCATCGGAATTATCTCGCAGTTTCCTTGACGGGTTGGACTCGTTCCTTGTCAATGCAGCAATATGTGCTCATGAGTCCATCTACACAGCGCTGCTGTTGTCGTGGTTATTCTAACTATCCCACCACCTCTCTTTCCGGTACCATTGAGCCACTCTTGACCTTGATCCGGATCTACCTGATTAAATTCACGGGAAGAACCTTTCACAACCCAGTTTCCCTTGTCAAACTCGATTTGTACCTCCACTGGAAGCTGTTTCATTTGCTCAAGATAAACAGCACCCCATCGAGCATAATTGGTGTGATTATATATAACGATGGAAAAATGGCAGCATCTTTTGAAAGGCAAAGAGATGTAGTTCCCAAATTCCCTCTATCTGAGCCTTGACAAAGAGCAGAAGGATGCCGACCATTTCCATGTACTGCCACCAGCACTTTAAATTAGGATTCTTTTCTTTCTTGATAGCAATGAAGGAATACAGCGCTGTGCGGAATTTGTCAGATGACACCAGGTCAAGCAGTTTTTGAAAATCCTCGTCTTTGTTTGTCCGAACTGACTTCTCAGTTCGTTGTCCTTCTCTTCCAAATAGACAAAAAGTTCAGTGTGGCAGAAGCAGTTGCCACATCGCCTGAAGAGTGCTCTTTTGTGAACTCGAGTACCCTTGTTGTAGTCTTTTCCTACAAGCACGCGCTCCACAGTTCGTGGACCTAAGATGCCGCTCTCAATCCAGATGGTTGGTAGCCCAGCGTCTTGAATTTGCTGACCTAGCACCTTAAAAAAATTCATTGATGTGTGAAGACTTCCAAGCCGTCAGTGGAATGAGACAATCCTGATGCTCTGGTTCCACCCATTTCAGTTCCATGAGTAACGGGAAAAGAGTTTGATCAACCGTCAGCACAGTTAGTAGGCCTCCGTCGGTCAGGGTCAACCATGGGTATAGCATCCTAGTTGTGTGCGTATATTTTGTTTGTAAAGAAATTGCTTCTGAATAAACGATTCAGCCTCTTGTACTATTCGTTGTACGACAGTGTTTGAAGTGTTAACATCATGCGCAGGAGCAAGTGTGTTTGGCATTTAGCCAGTTGTACTTACTTCTGGTTCTGTCTTGGAATGGTTTCCATTGAAGCTTGTCCAGCTACATTTTGGATCCTCATTTTGCCGTTTAAGGAAAAGTGTTGTATTCATTGCGACTGCCTTCAAAGCTGATGGACAATCCTGGATTGATTGCTTGAACCATTCCTCTTTGACGTCTTCCTTGAACTGCAGTTTCTGCTGTACCCTCTCTGATTGATGCAGGTAAGATAGTATTCACTTCATCTGGGACTTTGAGGGTTGCTCTCTTAATCGACGCAATGTTTTGGAGGACGCCAACTGATTCTGGACCTCTTTGCCATGCTGTATACTGCGTTGCACGAAATGTGTTTTGCCCGTGAAGTGTTCCCTCATTAATATCTATGTTGTCAGCTGTAAAATAAATAAAACGTCCTTCACCTAGATTGACAGGGATCACTGTTCCGTTTCCTGCGTTCATTGTTGAAAGCGTGTGCTTGGCAAGGGCAGTATCGACTCCACGAACATCCAAGTAGCTGATTGTATGACCGGCATTATGAAACATTTCTACCAATTTCTTGGACCGCGTCGCTTGATGAAGACTGCTGCCGAGTCCAACGTGTTTGGGTGTCCACCTTCTCCAAAGGCGACGATATACAAACTTAAAGGAAAGTCAGTCTTTTTTCTCCTTGTCCACCCGTTTATCTCGCCTTCACTGTCGTTCTTGCTCTTTTTTTAGCTTTCTACATCGCCTTAAGGCGCCTAAAAGAGTAGCGAAATCGAGGTGAAACCCAATAGTTCAGCACCGTTTTAGTAAATTCAGACATGTATTGGTACAGAATAGCGAACAAGTGGTCTAGAAATGGGCTAGTTTGCTTCCAGATGCCTTAGATAGATCAATTGTAATTCGAAACGATGGCATGACGGCCTTTCCGGGTCATTCAGTCATGTTCCGTGGAAATAATATTATATACAGATTCGCGTCACCCTTAAAGCGGAGCTTCTGTAGCCCGATTAGGCTAACCCAGGATAAGGTTGAATTTTGATTTGAGTTGTTTGCGGTGAGGTTTTCTGTATATTGTTTGGCCTTCTCATTGAGTTTTATCACATGCGGGGCAAAATTACTGAACGCTGATGAGCTGAGAAAGAGAGCATTTTTTCTAAATCACGAGGGCACTTTTGATAATCAAGAGGGCATGATTACTTGAAAGGAGAGTTTTGGATTCAGAAGTTATTAGAGCTCGTTTCGACACTTGTTTACATCTTTCATCGATCGATGAAGTAGTTCCACGCCGTTGCAAACTTCCCAAAGCGGGTGAATAAAATTAGACTGCTTAAGTTTTGTTTGTAAAGAAATTGCTTGAGTGAATTGCTTGGTGTGTTTTGCTTACTATTTTAGCAGGCTTTTCCCTTGCTACTGCTAGCCTGTTCTTTAAAGACAACCGGCAAACCTGTTCCGTGACGGCAAGACCTTGAAAGTTGTCATTTGTACAAAATAAGATAAGATAATAAGATAAGATAAGATAAATTTTGCCCTTTATGTGATAAACAAGTAATCGCAAGCGCTCTCGGGCAACTGAGGATTAATTTCACTTGTATTTTCAAAGTTTTATTAATTTCAAAATTGCCCCCGTCGCTTCGCGACTCGGGCAATTTTGTGAAAACTTTGAAAATACAAGTGAAATTAATCCTAAATTGCCCTCTGGCCCATGCGATTACATATACTAATAATCACAAAACCGATACACAAAACAAAAGCTGTAAACAAAAAAAAAAACATTTGTAGAGAAGAAACAGTTATAATTTGGTTCACTTTTAAACGTGGATTAGAGTTAACAGGCTTCCGAGCAACCAGTTAACCTGACATAAACCCGCGATCCAATCGAAAACCAGCCCTTGGTCAGCGGTCAACTTTAATAAAACACGTGATCTCGATGAGCTATAAACTTGAGCCCGCGATATGGTTACGTGATACTGGTACTGATAATACTTAGCTAATCACCTCCGAGCTTGCCAATCAGCGTGCGCGTAAAAGTGCTATTCAGTTGTGTGGTATATTTCATCAAGTTCTTTATATCGAATAACTTCAAAGGAAAACAACGACACGTGCAGTACGTAGGTAGATGTCAGATAGAAATTTATTTTTTTTCTCGAGCATCTGAGAGGGCCGGAATCTTAAGTCCTCGAACTTGATTGGCTAGTCACGCGCTCGTGACCGGTCCAGCTTTTTACAATACGGCCCACGGGCCGGATTTTTTCCCCGCTGTATATAAATTTCGCTCCTAAAAGTTGGCGGTAATCGTCAATCTTTTGCCTGTTTTACACTTCCATCGACGAAAAATCAACGCAGGTTTATCGCTGTTCATTTTAAAATGGCAAGGAAAGTCACTTTTATGTAAATTCAATTGAGTGTTTTGAAGTTGTGAGAGTTTGCTTGAATGCTTTGCAGCCGTGGTGCTGTAATGGCGAGGATTCCTGTGTTTCTCTCGCCGTAAAATTTGGGTCAATTTCAGTGGAGTTTACCTCTGATCATTGCTGTACTGAGGGGAATTTCTGTGGAATACACTATAGCTAAACGAATTTCCTCGCGCTTTCTGCTATTCAATTTACGATAGAAAAGTCTGATTTCAAGTGTTTTTAATGGCAACGACTGACCGAAATTATATTAATGTTGTTAAAAATAGGACCTTTACTTTGTTGGAGCATTGTTTGGCTAAAATATGTCAAACTTCTATTGTCTCAGGAACTTAAAGGGACACAGTCAGCTTTGTGCCTGCGCTGACCTGGACACTAGTTTTTCTCACTTTGAAAAAAAGTTTTCCTCAACCTGAAATCAAAGTTCATCTAGAAATCCGCTTCATTTTTCTCAGTGTTTTGCTTGATTTTCAATCTTTTACCTAAAAAGCTGTTTTTGAGTGTCCTTTTGCTCATCCATGATATTATCTTTATCATATCTGGTTAAAAACAGTATTTATCGCGGGCTACGGGTCAATAGGGTTGTTGACCCGTGGCCCTTGATGGCGAAAGGTCTAATTTGTTTTAGTATCACCCAACTAAATAAGTTTCAATACACTCGCGTTAATAGTCGTCGCTGTTTGAATCTTGATATATTGTGAAATGAGAAAAACATAATACAAGTAAATGTTTTTTAGTTTAAGGTTTCTTTTTACTGTAGCCGAAAAATAATGTAACTTTATGCAGCTTTTTATGCTGTTACGCGTACGTCTTGTTGGCAAATTTATCTTGTAAGCTGAGTTTTGTTAGTTGACGATTTCAATGAAGCCGACTCTATTCAGACTGAGTCTATTCATTAAAAAAGTTAATGAAAAACTCTTAAAAGTGTCAATGAACATTAAAAAATGTACAAACGTTTCGGGCAGAGCCCTTCATCTGTGTAAAAAAAGCCCATTCAACACCACAGCCTCTAGTTGTGGTGGCTCCCGTTATCCTATAAATCTCGCAAACATTTCCCTTGCCTTTCGCGCTGTGTTAATCGTCAGAATCGTCGTGAACGCTCTCACCTGTCCTCTCACCATTGTGTTTAACATTGTGTTTAACAGTAAAAACCACACGACAGCTTCGCAAAAAACTAATGTTGCACTCGCCTGCCTATCAACTACTGATCTGATAGTTGAAGTAGTTCTTCAACCTCTACATATTACTGCGGCAAGCTTGCTTCTCAACGGAGAACACATGTCTTATACTATAACCGGCATATCAGAATCTACCTCAATTATTTGCATACTGGCTTCACTTCATAATTTGGTTTTGATGAGTGCCGAGCGTTATATTGTGATAAAACACCCATTCAGACATGAGACCCAGGTCAGTGAAGTTCGCATCATCATGGCCTCTGCTCTGGCGTGGGCTGCTGCCATCATCCTTTACACCGTAGGCCTTTCGCCCTCAGTAATTCTAACAGTTTTTGAAACACTGCTTATCAGTCTCCCCGTCTACTTCAATGTCACTGTATACAAAGAAGTCCGTCGCAACGAAAAACAAATTGCTGCTAACCAAGTTTCTTTAGAGGCCAAGGAAAAGTTAGTTAGTTATTTTACTGTGTTATATTCCAACAAATATCTGTGTTATTATTCTTCTCACTTTCAAGGAAAGAATCCCTCCCAATATAACGGTTAATGCTTTGTTTCTTTTAAATTTATTGCCAGTTCTGAATTCAACATTAAATCCGTTGATTTATACTTTTAGAATAAGATATTTCCGCGTGTCGTTCATTAAGTTGTTGTCAAGGAAAACTATTTCGGAAGTTGATGAGTTCGAAACGAAATTCTTTGGAACTGGACAGAGTTGATACAGGACAAGGAAATTCCACATGCAAAAATAAACACACGAACTGACAAGGCGGGCAGAGCCGCATGGTGGGTGAGAAGAAACACTTGTGGTATAAAACCCAAAAAATGCCTACAAAACAAGTGAATTATAAAGCGCAAAAAGACAGACACCCAATTTCATTTAAAACGTACTCGAACCGTGATTTCTCTAAGTTTGAAATGTCTTAAATTGTTAATGTTTTGATTTTGTCGTCTTTGTTAAATTTCGATAAGAAATGTTCTTTTCATTTGTTCGGAATAGGCCACAAAAAAAGAATTATTTTTTATCCCCAAAAGTTATGGCAACAAATTAATAGCCAGACATTTTACTTTAGAAGAACGTTTGTAGTGTCAGTATTTCACCAGATAATATTCTATACTTGTTTGTTTTTTTCATCGTAGACAACAAGATTGTCATTTTATACACAAAAGTAACTATTGTAAATTCGAATCAGGGTAATGAAAAACTAATTTTCAAAGGACAATGGTAAAGGCGAAAACACGAAAGAAGACAAAGCCATGAACGAGACAAACTGTCTTGCCGCTTGCTCTCTTCAGTTCTCGAAGTACTCAATCAGGGCTGTTTGAAATTGTGTTTGTGTTCTGTGCTAAAAGACGTAGAAAACAATTTTGGCCTTAAGTGTGGATCATAAAAAGTTCACAAACTCTATCTGGCAGATGATAAACGCCGGGAAAATAACCGAATTTTGTACCAAAGCAAATATTTTATTTGACTTGACTGGAGTTCAGTTCGGTTCCTTTGATTTTATTAAAATTTTCAATTTTTAAAAGCGAAGAAGCAATCTACCAAAAACCTATTAACAATTATATTGCAATACTGTTAAATGAAAACCAAAGTGACAGCAGACTATAGTCGGGAAAACAATCATGCAACGAAAGAAAAGAGCACCGGGAAGGCTTCTTTATTTGTTAAATATAGCTTGCATGTCTTTTTTTCTAGAGAAAAAGGAAAATAAAATGAAAATTACCCGGGATGATAAACAGATAAATGGGGGTTGAGAAATATTACTGTTGCAAATAGACTACGCGACGTAGTTGCACTCTGTAGTATTTTCTCTCAACTCACTGGGAACTCAAAGGTCTTTTATGGAGCTAAACTTGAATTATTTACCTTTAAATTATCATTCAGCGCAAACTATTAGTTGGATTTTATTCCTACAAAAAATCTTTTAAAAATCACGCTTAGCCGCCAAAGATGGCTGCAAATTGATATAGTTCTCTTTGCAGACTGCGCCTCGATCTGGGAGGCACAAACAAGAAATAACGGACACTTTAATGCAAAAACTAAAGGCAGAAAAATAAAACAACATTTAACAACCAAATTCTAGACGCTGTTACAATGGCTGCATTAATGGCTGCAGTCTAAATGACAAACATGCAAGTCTCGCGAAAGTACGCAACATAGAACTTAATATAAACAATTTCTGTACATGTATCGAATAACTTCAAAGGAAACAACGACACGAGCCGTAAATAGGTAGATGTCAGATAGAAATTAATATCATTTAATCTGGGTCAACGCATATTTGCATCGCCTAAACTCTTAGCACTAAAGCCAAGAAAGGAGAAATGCCTGACATGTTAAAAACAAGATCGAGAGGAAATACTACAAAACGTGGCTTTCGCAATAGCGTTATTGAAATTCTGACATGCATTTAGCGGCTTCAAATCTCAACATGTTTTCTAGTTGGAGTTTATTGTATCTTATCTACTGAATACGTTCTATTCAGGATCTTGATTTAAATTCTGCCCAACATGTTTATTGAAGATTAAAATGATTAAATACTTAAATATAGTTTGAAAATAAGAAAAAAACTGATGGAAATGTAAAATAAGTTCACGAATTTGTAAATAGGCGATTAAATTTAAAAGTTAATTACTCCATGCACTGATCTCTCGACCAATATCTGTTAAAATCAATTAAAATCCATCTAAGCCGTAAAGTGCGAAACGCAAAGGTACGAGGCCTTGGCAAGTCAGAATCGAGCGAATATGAATCACACTACATTCAACACCACAGCCTCTAGTTGTGGTGGCTCCCTTTATTCTATAAATGTTGCAAACATTTCTCTTGACTTTCGCGCTGTGTTTATCGTCAGAATCGTCGTGAACGCCCTCACCTGTCCTCTCACCACTGTGCTTAACATCCTGGTGATGGTTGCAGTAAAAACCACACGACAGCTTCGCACAAAATCTAATGTTGCACTCGCCTGCTTATCCACAACTGATCTTATAGTTGGACTAGTTATTCAGCCTCTACACATTACCGCTGCAAGCTTACTTCTCAGAGGTGAAAGCATGTATTGTACTATATCTGATATATCAAAAACCATCTCAATTATTTGTATACTGGCTTCACTTCATAATTTGGTTTTGATGAGTGCCGAGCGTTATATTGCGATAAAACACCCATTCAGACATGAGACCCAGGTCACTGAAGTTCGCATCATCATGGCCTCTGCTCTGGCGTGGGCTGCAGCCATCATCTTTTACACCGTAGGCCTTTCGCCCTCAGTAATTCTAACAGTTTTTGAAACACTGCTTATCAGTCTCCCCGTCTACTTCAATGTCACTGTATACAAAGAAGTCCGTCGCAACGAAAAACAAATTGCTGCTAACCAAGTTTCTTTAGAGGCCAAGGAAAAGTTTCTCAAGAAGAGAAAAGCTTTTTACACGACTCTTATTGTACTGCTAGTTATTTTACTGTGTTATATTCCAGTCAATATCTGTGTTATTATTCTGCTCTCTTTGAAGGAAAGAATCCCTCCCAATATAACGGTTAATACTTTGTTTCTTTTAAATTTATTGCCAGTTTTGAATTCACTGTTTAATCCGTTGATTTATGCTTTTAGAATAAGATATTTTCGCGTATCGTTCATTCAGTTGTTGTCCAGGAAAACTATTTCAGAAGCTGAGGAGTTCGAAAAGAAGATATTTGGAGCTGGAGAGATTTGAGTCAACGGTGGTGTTGATACAGAAATAACGACGACATTGATCAATGCGAGCCGCAAGGCAGGTAGAGGCACATGGTGGATCTGAAGAAACACCTCTGGGATAAAACCCAAAGAAAGTCGATCTACGAAAGAAGTTAATTATAAAGTTCAAAAGCCGGACACCCAATTAGTTGTGTAAAAGGAATGGAACCGTGCTTTCCCACAGTTTAAGATGTATTTAATTGTTCATGGTTTGACTTTGTTGTCCTTGTTTAATTGCGATAAAGTATGTTCTTTTTTTTTTTTATTTTGGGGGAATAAGCCATAAAATAGAAACATATCCGAAAAGTTATAGCAACAAATTAATAGCCAGGCATTTTACTATACATGAACGTGTGTAGTGTCAGTATTTCACCTGATAATAGTCTGCTTTTTTTTTTCTTTTTTTTTTATCGTGGACAACAAGATTGTCATTTTACTGCACAAAAGTACCCAGTGTAAATTCAAATGCTTATTAAAATCATGTTTTCGAGGGGCAATGGTAAAGGCGAAAAAAACGAAAGAAAGCAAAACCGTGAACGAGGCAATTTTTTTTCTCGCTCGCTCTCTTCGCTTCTCGAATGACTGGATCAGGGCAGTTTGAAATGGTGTTTGGTTTCTGTGCTGAATTGTATAGAAAACATTTTAGGCCTTGCATACTACATCTGGCAGATGATAAACGGAAAATAACCGAATTTATTCAAAAGTAAATCTTTTATTTGGCTTGATTGGAGTTCAGTTCGGTTCCTTTCATTTAATTAAAATTTTCAATTTTAAAAACTAGAGAAGAAGCAATCTACCAACGATATTTTAACATTGCACTACTGTTAAATGTAAACCAAAGTCACAACAGACAAGAGTTAGGGAAAAAATCATGTCAGGAACAACCCTTGTGATAAATTTCTATTCAAACGAACCAGACACTTAAAGTCTTTTAACCAAGTTTTTTGAATACGCAAATGTCATGAAAATTCCAACCCGAGCAAACTATTGATTAATTTTTAATTAATTCATTTTATGTTATTTCATTATTTTCCTTGGAGCCATCCCTTATTGATATAAATTGTCCGGCCAAGCTAGATGGCGGCAAACTGACCTCATCCCTCGTTAAGTCGAACGCTAAAGAAAAAAACTCGGAAAAACTAGCTGAAATTGTTTTCAAATTCATTTCATTTTTATGTTGCTTTTACGTGTTCTCTGGCAAATTTTACTTTGCTCTCCTACTTTTTAATTAAGATTGTCCAATATTTCAAGTAATGAAAACTTCCTATTGTTATAGAGAAAAAAAGTAGAGCATTTAAGCCAAGTTTATCCCGTGTTTAGAATTGCGAAGTGTTTCAAAGCGAATATGAAAACTTTGTCAATCTTCCTGATATTTTTTTGTATTTCCATTTTACCTGAAAATTCAACATTTGGCCTAGAAACGGACGAATCTCGCAGTCTAGCTGAAATGTGGTTTTAATTTCTCAGGGAATTGTTTGACATTAATTGATTACATTTACTGAGTTTTAACGTTAGGAGAACTCGGTCCACATTTGGCAATACAGAACGAATACATCAACTTATGGCGAAAAGATTTGTCAATTTGAGAAGAAATCTTATTATAACCCCTCAATTTTATTAAATGTTCACAAAAACAACCTGAGAAATGTAAATTCATGGTTTGGCGCGTGCGTTTACCGAGACTGAATCGTGGAAACGCATCAACTCATCGGCCGATTAAAAAGAGCCGTTATAAATAAATACGTAACTAAACTAGCTTGTTCTGTCCGTATTTAAAAAATGCTGATCTTGTTCTTTTTTATTTTAGTTTAGTTTTATAGGTCTCGCCTGCGGATCGGCCAGTAAACGTACAAAAAAAATAAAGAAAAAAAGAAACAGAGCTCTACCAGTACGTCCTATAAACCTATTTTTAGCACTGAGTGTGAGCGATGACACATTCCCTGATTTCCCTAACGACAAATTTTCTAGACTGATTTTCCTTGGGAGTTTTAACACATGTAATCTAAATTCCGTTGTGATTTTTCTCTCTGTGTCAATCAAATTTCATTTTTGAGCACACAATTAATTATTTCAAAATCGAGGTCTGGAAAACATTGTACCGCAAAGAAAAAAGCAGCGCAAAAATAATTAAAGAAAATAAACAAAATGAAAATTAAAAAACAACGTTAATCAAATTAAGGATTATACTGAAAAATATATTTTTCGTCGCGATTTAGGGAACACTTTACACGATTGCATTTTAAACTGAGTTATTTTTGCGCTAAAAGGCGAATGATTTTTTTTTTTCTAAACAGCTGATACACATTAGCTTACAGCTGTTTGACCAAAAATAGCATGAATGAAAAATATGCTCATGATATTTCATGAGTTAATTCCATTCTTATTTGATTTTATTTACAATTAAGTCTGCATATGACGGGCACTCTGATTGGCTGAAATAGTATAGCTCTAAAGATCGATCGCTGGAAATTGATCGTGTTCTCTTTGAAGACTGCGCCCCCATCTAGGCGGTAAACACTAGAAATTTGGGAAACGACGCTTGTGATGGGTAGAGAAATGCTTAAAGAAAACACCGCTTTCGCAACAGTCTTGTAGAAACAATAATTTAAATGAACCTTGATATAGCACTTAGCGGTTCCAAATCTAATCTTGTTTTCTATTTGGAGTTTATTGTGTCTTCTCTACTGAATAGTTTCCATTCAGGATCTTGATATAAGTGCATCATGAACTCTGCTCAATATGTGTATTGAAGATTAAAACTACGAAATACTTAATTATACTTTAAAAATGAAATGATGCCAATGGGAAATCGTGATCAGGTGATTAAAGCATTACACAGCTCTAAATGAAGGAACAGAAAATGACACTGAATCTTGACCAATGCCTGTTCAAACCAATTAAATCTATTTAAGTGGTAACTTAAAGTGCAGAACGCAAAGTTACGATGTCTTGACAAGTCAGAAATGAGCAATTATGAATCACACTGCATTCAACACCACAATCTCTAGTTGTGGTAACTCCCTTTACTCTGTAAATCTCACAAACATTTCTCCTGGTGTTCGTACTGTATTAATCTTAAGAATCGTCGTGAACGCTCTCACCTGTCCTGTCATCTGTTTGCTCAACATCCTGGTGATGGTTGCAGTGAGAACCAAACGACAGCTTCGCACCAAATCTAACATAGCACTTGCCTGCTTATCCACAACTGATCTAATAGTTGGACTAGTTATTCAGCCTCTACATATTACCGCGACAAGCTTATTTTTCAAAGGTGAACTCATGTTTTGTACTATAACCGGCATATCAAAAACTATCACATTTACATGTATACTGGCTTCACTTCATCATTTGGTTTTGATGAGCGCCGAGCGTTATGTTGCGATTAAACTTCCTTTCGCATACGAGGCCGTGGTCACTGAGGTCCGCATCATCTTAGCCTCTTCTCTGGCGTGGGCTGCAGCCATCATCTTCTCCGTAGAAAACTTTTTGCCCACTATAGTAGTAGCGGTTTCTGAGTCGCTGCTTCTTGTTTTCCCCATTTACTTTAATGTTTCAGTATACAAGGAAGTCTGTCGTAACAAGAGACAAATTGCTGCTAACCAAGTTTCTTTGGAAGCCAAGGAAAAGTTCCTCAAGAAAAAGAAAGCTTTTTACACGACTGTTATTGTACTGCTAGTTATTTTATTGTGTTACATTCCATCAAACATTTTGCTTATTATTTTGGTTTCTTTCAAGGAAAGAATCTCTACCATTGTAAGGGTTATAGCTCTGTACATTTTTACTCTATTGCCAGTTCTGAATTCGTTGTTTAACCCGTTGATTTACGCTTTTAGAATAAGGCATTTTCGTGTAGCTTTTATCCAGTTATTGTCAAGAAGAACTTTTGCACATGCCGAGGAACTTGAACGGAAAGTATTCGGAACAAGACAGATTGGAGTCAACGGTGGTGTTAATGCCGGACAAGGAAATCAGACAAGACAGGCAGATCCGCATCGTGGATGGGAAGAAACACCCCTGTGAGAAACTCAAAGAAAAACTGCCAAAAGAAAGTGCCAGATAGTGCAATAAATCGATCTTGTTCTCGACTCGGTCAGGGTGGTACAGACAAAAATGGCGGACACTTAAATTGTAAATTCATGCTCTGTATGTCTAGTAAACGCAAAACATCGAGAATCGTCGCGAACCCTCTCACCTGTCCTCTTATCGTTTTGCTCAACATCCTGGTGATGCCATGTTGCAGTGAACACCAAACCACAGCTTCAAATCAACATAGCAAGTGCTTCCTCTTCTGTTTAGCCACAACCTTGTAAATACATGGACTAATTGTTTAACCTCTACACACACATTGGAAACAAAAGTTTACTCTCCAGACGTTATATTTTGCACTCTAACTGTCAAAAACTGTCACATAAATGTGTTTACTGGCTTCACAAAGTCGCGTCCAGCCTCGCTGCCATTCAATGGTCTTTGTAGCGACGCTTTTTCTTTAAATCATAGTGTTTTCCGCAATACTAAAATTAGGGACTCAGTACGAATTTTGTCTAAGAAATGAAGGGTTTTTGCGTCACTATGCAAATTTTGAGAAATAAAAAGTTCAAGTAATGACCAATTCGACAGTAAATGACAAATGCACGGTTACTTGTTAGATTCCCTTTTTGTTCTATAAGCTGGACCTTCATAGCTTCTTCAGAAAAAAACAAAAACAAAAACAAAACAAAACAATTGTTAGAACAAAACCTACAGCAAGGAGCAAGTCTAATGACAGAGATACCAGCCAAGCAAAACCTTCCTCTTTCCTTGAACTGTATTTTGAAAGCGAACAATATAATTTTCAGGTTTTGCCCTGCACGTGTCTTCTAGACAATGTATATATACGCACAAAAAAAAATCAGCTCTAAAAATGTTATGGTTCATTAATTACCCCGCCCATCCTAGACTTATCAAAAACGAAACGCAGTTTGCGAACAAGAAGCTGGACGAATTGCTTGAAGGTACTCAGTCTTTCGGACAACCCTTTAACTGATCTTTTCATGTGCTTGTCATACTGTGACATACTTTCACGGCCGTGTTTTCAACTCGCTTTTCATTGGGTTTCTAAACTCATCCACCTGGCCAGAATAAGATGCTCTGGTTAGGTAAGAGCTGCATGAATAATTAATGAGTTTGAGAATAAACCTTGAGCTATGATTTCGTAATCTTGTAATATCATTACCTCGATTGTCTAAATAATCAAACAACGAAGTATCTTACTATTCCATAACACATTGCAGCTATTTGTACATTTACTCTTGATTGGTTAAGGGGGGACTTAACCTAAAAACACACCAGCCTTTAAACATTTTTTCGTGGCCAAGATTTAATTCCAAGCCATAGCAAAGTATACATTTTTAGAATGCTTAAAGACCAAAAAATTATGGAAAAATACTCTTGTGCCCTAGAACTGTATTGTAACCTGACACCGGCTGAATTAATCTGCCACCTGCTGTTCTCAGGCCGGGCTTACTTGAGAAAAGATAACTCCTGCAAGAACTGATCAAAAGGAATCATTTTTACAGTTTTCAAAAGAAGACAAAAAGCTTACTGTGATAAGCATAGAGATTTGGGAAAAGTTATAAACACATGAAATGATGACCAGTTAAATCTGATACAGAAAATCCAGCATACGTTTCAATGCATAACTTCGACAAAATGCAATGAATGGAAAAGTTCTATGTTCATTCTACAGAACCTGTTCAGAACAACAAATCCTGAAAATTTCAGTTCAATTGGCCAAATCCTTCTCAAAATATCTTTTCTCAAGGCAAAAATCAACTCGTTTTGGGAAAACGAGCTTTAAACTTATGGCAACAGAAATTGTCAAAATAAAACTTTATTATCTTAACATCTGAATTTCGTGAAAAACCAAACCTCGATTTTTTTTTCAGAATTTTAGGTTAAGTCCCACCTTAAACACACTCGAAGTGAGATTTTAACATGGGTAGCGAAATGCTCATCTCCAGATTACTCAAACAACAAAATATGGGTTATTTTATAACAGATATGGCCCCGAAAGTTGTCTTAAAATTATGCATTTACGACCACATTTAACTGTGGCACATTTTCGAGCGAACTTTGTTGACACGTTAATAAACACTTAATGACTGGCCACAAGGGAAACAGTGAGTTTTGTTTTCTCCGAGACACTCAATGTTCCCCAAGGCAAAGCCGAGGGGAACATTGAGTGTTTTGTTATACCTCCCGACTCAAAAATAGAAAAAACGCTGAAAAACTGAAAATGATTTGCTTGACTCCATTGCGTACACTAACTGAGCTGGCAAAATTGAGCGCTGTCAAACCGAGCCTGTCCTATGGAAAATCTCGATAACAGTCTTTTTCTTCGCAGGAAACAAAAAATATAGACAGCACTAATCTGATTTGGCTTCTTCGAATGCTTAACTCAAGCATTCTGAGTTCGATTTGATCAGGAACAGCATATTTTGTTATATAATTACACTCTGAAATACTTTCCTGCCTGGCGCCCGCGATCGAAGAGCAAGTTGACGAACGTGGGCGACCCATTGTTGACGCCAAATCAAAGCTTGGACACACAAAACGTTCATATTTTCCCTTTTGTAAATCTGCATGATAAGTTTTTGTGACTATTAATCCTTTTCTTGAATAATGAATGCCGTCTCTAATGAGAAACGTTGTCCTACTTCAATTGCCAGATTTCATACCGTGAGGGCCTGGGTATGAGTCCGTCTATTATGGGATTAACAACACAAGACCCATATAATCAGAAAGAGCACACTGAGCTTTACAGAATTCTCAAGTTTCGTGTTAATTGGGCCAATATTGAACAAGATACAGCCATTCAAAAACTTCAAAATTTGCAAAGAAATGTATGGATTTCCGGACAATCCATACATTTCTTTGCAAATTTTGAAGTTTTTGAATGGCTGTATCTTGTTCAATATTGGCCCAATTAACACTAAACTTAAGGATTTTGTAAAGCTCGGTGTGCTCTTTCTGAATATATGGGTCTTGTGTTGTTAATCCCATAATACACGGACTCATACCCAGGCCCCCACCGTATGAAATCAGGCAATGGCTTTTTAACATCAGGCCGACTGGTACACAAATTTCCCGCGGTTTCAAGGTGCACAACCTGATCACGTGCGAGTCCAAAGTTCAAGTTGTGGTTTCGTTAGGGAGTTAGAGAGTTTTATTCGCCCTATGGAGTTAGTGAGTTTTAACCCACGGCACGTGACGCGTTCTCCTCCATCGGAAATCGTATTTGCGTTGAGAGGCATAACAAACTCGTTATTTCCGCCTATGATGATTGGTGGTAAATGAGATATAGTCCAGAGGAAAAGAAACCTGTGTTGCTTTAATGGCAACAGTAGACCAGAAATTTGGTTGTCACAATTATACCTCTGAGTAAATTGTTTTACTTTTATAAGCCTGGAATAAGTCTAAATTTACATTTTAATCTTGCCTAAAAGGAGATCGCGTAAATATGTTTGGCTTCGAAGTTGACTTTCAATATTCCACTTTTAAATTGCACGTTACACCACAAAATTTTTTCGCTAAAATAATAAAACTTATTTTGAGGAGTAATTTGGCGCAAAAACCTTTTGATTTGGTTAAATCCTCGAGTTTCTATGCCCCGTCAAAGTACGGCCAAATGCCGCCGTTTTGGTTCGCGACGAGTTTAAAGGGGCATGGGTCGAGGGCCGGATGTGACGTCAAATCCAGAACACGATGATTCTGTAGTTCGCATATTTACTTGTTTTTGTGGGAAAGACTGAGAAAGTAGTTCGAAAAATTGCCAGCCAGGAGCATTGTAAGGGGGATGTAGCTACTCAACAAACTTACAGGAGGTATTACGCTTCATGTCATACCGATTTCATTTAGAGATGATCGACTTGAAGTGAATAAACGTAGAAAGCGATGGGTCGATTTCGTGAAAGCGAAACGTGCAAAGCATTTAATAGTGAGAGCCGTCTAGGAGTTTGTTTATCTGTTCTATGAATTTCAAACCAGATGATTTCGTTCGATGCCTCGATTTTTAGGAAGAGGAACCTGAGGAGATTTTGCTGAGTCCATGGTTTAAGCAAGACGAATTTGGTAAAAACTGCTTCTCTATCGATTCATGCATCAGCTGTTGGATCTAATCTGAGAAATGTCAGTCAGCGCAGCCGACAGAGACAGAAGGCAGGAGAATAGTGAGAGAATTTTTTTCTGAGCAAATGTTCACTGCCTTAATATGCTTAAGTTTCCTTCCTTGGTCAATTCTTAAGTTGAATGAGATATCCGAGAGGGTAATTTTGGCAGAACTCAATTCCTTTCCAAGTCACTCTTCTTTGAGTCTCGGCAACCTTCTTACTCACTGCAACAATAACATTAGCTCATGTTTGGAGGGAAGCGACGCTACATTTATTTCCACATTGCACGTCAGTAAAGAATAAAAACACTGTGCCCAGACAGATAATCAGTTGATCTACATCATGAGCGCATTAGTTAAATAATTCTAAGAAAGTGAATGGACTTGAATGTTATTTCAAAGGTATATTATGCATAGACAGGATAGAAGGTGCGAATATATTGTAAACTCGCGTCACGCGCTACAAATTATCTTATTACTCTATGACTTCTACATATCTTTGCCTTCGAGTCTGTCCTTCAGAGCTCGTTCGAATTCCTTAGTGGCTTCGACCTCCTGGTATTTGGTTGCCTTTTCTTAGTTGGCCACAGGCTGAGCGGCTGGGTGCTCAGCAAAAGACTAGCAAATAAATGAGCTTGGTCGTCAGCGATATAATAAATTTCAGAGTCTTTTGAGTCAACATTCATTTCGGAATCCGACGAAGTAGAAGACATTGTTACTCAGTAAAAACAGAAATCTGTTGATTGTGGAGGCCCAACGAAAAACTTGTGCGGCAAAATCGCTACTGCACTCGTAGAAAATAGAAGACTTGACTGGGCCAGCCGAAGCGTTCGTTTTCGATTTGACGTCATAGCTTACACTCTCCCTAGATTCCCCATGCGCGGTCGCGAACCATTGAAACTCGGTTTTGACGGGGCATAAAAATTCGAGTATTTAACCAAATCAAAAAAATTTTTCGTCAAATTACTCCACAAAATAAGCGTTATTATTTTAGCGAAAAAAACATTTTTGGTGTATAGGTGCACTTTAAAACATTTTCAATTGATGGGAATGTATTGATTATCACATTAACATTTTCTCTCTTTTTTTTGCTTTGGGCAAGATGGCCATTATGATAAGCCCAGCCGGATAACTCTATTAGCCTTCACGGCTAAATACACTCTGCCCCCTAAAAGGAACTAAATGCATTCAGTACTTTTGAACGCTTGAGAAAATACAACAAACATTTTAATCTTTAAAATAGCAACAACCATCTGGCCGCATTGTCATGCCAAAGTAAACTGATCTTTAGAGTTCTTTTTGAAAACTAAATTATTCGTGGGCCATTAGGCTGATGAAATTTTTTTCCAGCTGGCAATGTTGGCTAAAGAGCACTCTAAATGTTGATTATTTTCTGGGCAATATTGGTACGCCGCATTTTTATTGAAACAACTTTTTTCAATCAATCAAATGTGTAATTAGATTTAAAGTATCTACCTTTTTAAAATGTATTAAATGATTTCATCATTTTTACCTCAAATGATGGGCGCAATCCATTGAACCAAAATTTCCGGACTGAGGTTTGAAAATTTCTTGGTGTCGAATGGATCGCGACAGGTCCGAAGACTCTTGTTCCATTGCACTCGATTCCCGGACCCGGCGTCATATGTGGGTTGAGTTTGTTTTTGGCTCTCTTCCTTGCTCCGAGAGGTTTTTCTCCGGGTACTCCGGTTTTCCCCTCTCCTTAAAAAACCAACATTTCCAAATTCCAATTCGATCCTCGAATGCACGGACATTTCTGAACGAGTTCTTGTGAACTCCTTGGTGCTCCGTGGGTAAACAAATTACATTTACATTTACATTTTTTTTTTTTTTTTTTTTTTTTTTTTTTTTTTTTTTTTTACAAACGAGTTTCGCTCTCATTTAGAACGAAGGATGTTGGATCACTGTTGCTCGTATTAAAGTTAGATGACGATTTCGAAGGTGATATCAGTGATATTGTGTGAGCTGCTTCATCCATAGTAATTTAACCAGTACAATGGGTTATTTTGAGCAGACCTTTCCCAGATATTTGCCATATGACTTCAAACGCCACGTTCGAATCGAATGACGAAAAGAACATTCCTAATTCTCTCGGGAAATAAATCGTCTTTAAGAGCCGTCAACAGCCAAAACTGATACACTTTGCAAGCGAAGCAGCTACAGACCTGTGGTAACTGTACATGGATGTACGAGTAACACCGATAGATTAGCTGTTAACAATCCATAAAAGTGCAGTGATAAGTATTTTCCTCCATTTTGCACATGAAAGATCCCGAACAGCGAGGTCCTGGTATTGAGAATGGGTCGGAATGGTCAAATGGAACGGTTCATTTCGATCGGACCGGTCCAACCGAGAAAAGTGGTCCACCTTGAAATTAAAGGTGGACTGATTTTTTCGAAACTTTTCCGGTTGGACCGAACCGATCCATTCAGTTTTAGACCGAAATTTCCGGAAATTTTGGTTGAATGGATCGCGCCCGATGTAATATTGCATTTAAGTAAACGTATCGACAAAAAGACCACGAAATTTAGTGTTAATTTAGATTTCTTACATTTGCAGGTACTAACTGGTAGTTATTTTATATTTTTCCGATCAACGAGAAAGCAGAAACATTACCAAGATTAGAATCTTTGACAATATGCGAAATACGAGAAACACCTGCATTAGGTGCAAAATTGAGAGTTTATATCAGTAATAGTTCAAAAAGAGTTCCTTTGTTAGTATTAGTCAGTTATTTTCGTAGTTGTAATAATACAGAATTTAGATCTTTAAATATACGTATATTCTTTTTTTATTATTATTTTATATATTCCATAGATAAAGAGAAGCTCAATGTACAGTCTTTTTATCACTATATGGGGCAATGAAGTGTAATGGTCATCACGAATTCGAAGAAACTATTGAAGTAACACGTGATGTGTTCTTCAAGTTGACGATAGAGATGAAAATGGCCCAATCAACTGGAGACAGAAACTTTACGTCTGCTGTAAATTTATCAGTTACGCTCTATACAGCTTGATGGAATACGTCAAAATATATTTCTGACAACGTTTAACACTCTTATCTCAATGACTACAATTTTGGGCAACGTCCCGATAATAGTTGTCTTCCCTTCCTTCCTCGTCAAAGCTTCTCTGCGATCCCCTGTCTTGCCTTCACCGATCTCTTTATTTAAGTTTCTAACTTAACTGATCATTTTTAGAAGTTATGTAAATTATTAAAAAAGGAAAGAACTTTTGTTGTTGTTGTTGTTGTTATGAAACTAGAAACTGAGAAGCAATTTTTTCCCTTTTTCTTATAGTTATTGTTTTTTTTTTGGAATATGACATCCCATGAATAGAGGCAAAAAAGAAATTCATGCAAGAACAACAGTTAAGCTGAAGACAAACATGAAAACGAAGGAACGTTATAACACATCGTTAGCTATAATTTTACTTTTATATTATTACCTCCTAATTAATCAAACAACAAAATATGGGTATTTTAGAACAGATATTATCCCGAAAGTTGTGTTGAAACTATGCACCCATTACCACATTTAAAACCTGTTAACTGCGTGACAAATTTTTGAGCGAATCTGGTTCACACTTTAAAACTCGTTATTTCTGCTGTTTATAATGGGTGGTAACACGGTTAGGAGAAAAAAACACATGGGTGGGTTTAAGGTTATTCCTCACAATTGCACTGCGCATCCTTTCTGCGCATAATTTATGATGTCATTTAGCGCGCTCTCGTGCACGTGCACACTGAAAACATGGCGGATTTGCCTTGATATTGAGCTCTTTCAGTTGAAAAATGGCTATAGCTCACCAACGAGCATGGGCACCCCAATTTTTTTTCCAGTCATTGTAATCAACTTATCATAAACTTTGCTTGAAGAAAGACTGATCTGATTTCTATTGCTGAAAATTGAATAAATAGCGAAAATAGCAAGTAAACTGTGGTCTTTTCTATTTTGCCCTATGGTAACCATGTCAAGAAATTTAGTTGAAATTTTAATCAAGGATTCAGCTTTCTGTCTTAATCAAACTTAAAAAGTTTATTTGTGTCCGATACAATGCATTGACTCCAGTTTAATGCGTGTTCTCATGAGTCTCGGTCACAAAAATTTACGATTATTACTGGGGATGCGCTCTTGTAATGAGCGTTAAATAATGCCAAAATGGGTCATTTTCAATGCCCCAGTGCTCCTTAATGAGTATGGGCACCCCCCTTTTTTATTTCAAAATTGAAGTTCTCATTTGATAAATATTCAGTGGGCAAAGTTTGAACGAAAATCTATTGTCAGTTTTATTTCAGGGGAATTACCTTAATGGCATCAGTGGACCTGAAATTAAAATCGCACAATTTTATTCAAAGCACATGTCTTTTACTCTTCGGAGAAGTTATTTAAATTTTATACGCCTTAGTAAATAAGTCTGAGTTTGCATTTTAATCTTGCCGAAAGGAAGATCACGTAAATGTTTTGGGCTCCAACATTGACTTTCCTAGCTTCCATTTATAAAACATTTCCTACAGTGCTGTGTGCTTAAAACATTCTAACTGATTGAGGGTGACTGTGGCATTATTGAACGTGAATGAGTGTGCTTTATTTAGGTTTTGCTCGTTTATGTCGGGAACAAGTAATATATTATGCTGAATAATCTTGAACACACAACAATATCTACTACATCGAATGAAACATTGTAAAACTTTATTTCTTTTTTTTTTTTTTACAAGAGGGTTCGGTAACGAATTCTGCAATCTGATTGGCTCTTAGCTCCGTTCGGATTTTCCCATCTCTGACCTTGGTCACGGTAACGGCGACAAAAATGGTCGTGTTAGTCAATTTTGGTCAGCGAACCGGTGGTAATCGTTAACCTTTTCACTTTATACACCTCCATCGACGATTAATTATCGCAAGTTTATCTCTATTGCCTTTTAAATGGCAAGAAAAGTCACACTGAAAATATATTCAATTGGGTGTTTTGAAGTTTCAGAGTTTGTTTGGTTGTTTGTAGCTCGACGCTGTAATAGCACGTAATTCTCTGTGTCTCTCTCTTTACCTCTCTGATCGTTGGTGTATTTAATAGAATTTCTGTGGAATACACTTTAATAATTTCCTCACTTTCTACTACTTAATTTACGGCGTAAAAGCCCAGCCGATTTCGCTTAGTGATTGGCAACGTTTGAAAGAAACTTCAACTTTGCACGAAATTCCACACCGGAAAAACAACTTTGGAGAACTTAACTAGTGATGCAACTAACATAGAGTAGTTCGAAAAAAGTCTGTTCTTTCAGTACATCTTTCTTTGTCTCGTTAGTATCTAAGTTAGTCGCTCGTTCGCTCGATAGATTTTTTGCAATGGTTTGTAGACGGTACGAAAGCCAATTCAATGAAAAAAATGCGTAAAATACCCACTTGTAAGGCATTTTACCGCAGAGAAAAAATTAAGAGGCTGTCTCTCTAAAAACCGACCACTGATTTTACTTCGAAAATTCGATTTTTCTCATAAGCTGGGATTTTAAAGCCCTTACCTAGTTAATCACTAAAATGAGTTTCATTTGATTAAAAATTGTAATTGAATTTTCCTAGGCTTAGTTAAAGTTCGGTCCGCTGGACTCAAGTTGCATGCCTGCCGAAACTGGAAAAATAGCACATATTGCCGTCGCTCTAAAAAAATTAATATTCGCTCAAAAGTCCCAATTCTTTTTTTTAACTATAGATATATCACAACAGTTTGTTTAGCCATGTTGCAATTATAATTCAATGTTGTTCCTTCAACGGCTGAAAGCAGATTTTCTACCCGTTAAATCGAGTTTTGAACCATACACGAAAATAGCGCTACTTTGAAGGCGCGTTTTAAAAATGTGGCACCTGTTTGAAACCGCTGAACTACATGAATAGAAAGTATAAATAACACTTAATTCAAAACAATAATATAATTTGTCTGCTCACTATGTTTTCAAAACTAACGACCGCTTAAAGTTCGGGAAATTTTGAAAATACTTCAGTGAGTAACTGCATACTCGCCTTCGTGAAGTGCTCCTATAAATTCACCTAAATCTCTTACCTGGCTTTAAGATTAAAGTTTTGGTCCTTTGTAGCAATCCTTGAATCCTAGGTAGCATTAAAACTGCCAGCTTTTCCTTCCAGCAGTAGGTTTGTATACAAGGTACATTTATACGTTCCTGATCTGTGTCGAGCGTGACAGTCACATACTTCCGTGTTCTTTGTATTGCTGACCATTGTTTTCCTCGAAGTCGGTTTAATCATGTAGAGTCCTCTTAAAAGGTTTGTAGAAGCACTCTTTTGGACAACTCTCGGCACACATACAAGTATGAAAACTCAACGGTGATCAGGGGATCAACAGAAGGATTCATAAATGTCACGGCCATTTTGTGTTTACAACGGGTGTTTTTGTTCCCAATCTTCGCGTGAGCATCACATCCTGATTCCCGTGATACAGATTGGGAACTAATTTAGGGTGCCTTTCTTTAATAGAATCTGGGTCAGAACTTCATGGTCAATAAAAATCGGGAATCCGAAAGAATCCGAAAATGAATTTTGCGTTTCTTTACCAAACAGATCAATCGTATATCTCTCGGATCATGGTGCGTCAAAAGAACCGAAGAATCCACTCCCGGAGTGAGGGTCGCACGGGGGTATTCTCGTGATGAGTGGTTAGCTGATTTAATTTTCCTTGAAACGTGAATTTAGGAAATTTTTCTTCGTGATTTGTGACTTGAAGGTTTTGCGTGACTCGTGAGGACCTTGGAGTACAAACCCATACTCCTGATTTTACCACTATATTTGAGTCGAATGGTTAGAGTCGTCTGTCGAGGGTGACTTAGGTATGCGATTTGCAATATGGAGCCTTGATTAAGCCTTTCAGTAATTTGCTTTCTTCAAACACTCTTTCTAGATAGGTTATTATCAAGAGTATCTTACGTGCTTATTTCCGTGTTTCGGAAAAAAGACATATTTATATTAGTGATCCGTGATCCTCTATTTTTTCCGTTCGTTAACCGTGACAGAGACCCCGCTGTACTACCCTCCAGAGTGGATACTTCAGTTCCTTTGACACACCATGATCCTAGAGATATAGGACTGATCTGTTTAGTAAAGAAACGCAAAATGCATTTTCGGATTCTTTCGGATCTTGGATTTTCTTAAAGAAAGGCACCCTAAATTAGTTCCCAATCTGTATCACGGGAATCAGGTTGTGATACTCACGCGAAGATTGAGAACGAAAACACCCGTTGTAAACACAAAATGGCCGTGACATTTATGAATCCTTCTGTGGATCCCCTGATCACCGTTTACTGTTCATACTTGTATGTGTGCCGAAAGTTGTTCAAAAGAGTGCTTCTACAAACCTTTTAAGAGGACTCTACATGATTAAACCGACTTCGAGGAAAACAATGGTCAGCAATACAAAGAACACGGAAGTATGTGACTGTCACGCTCGACACAGATCAGGAACGTATAAATGTACCTTGTATACAAACCTACTGCTGGAAGGAAAAGCTGGCAGTTTTAATGCTACCTAGGATTCAAGGATTGCTACAAAGGACCAAAACTTTAATCTTAAAGCCAGGTAAGAGATTTAGGTGAATTTATAGGAGCACTTCACGAAGGCGAGTATGCAATTACTCACTGAAGTATTTTCAAAATTTCCCGAACTTTAAGCGGTCGTTAGTTTTGAAAACATAGTGGGCAGACAAATTATATTATTGTTTTGAATTAAGTGTTCATTTATACTTTCTATTCATGTAGTTCAGCGGTTTCAAACAGGTGCCACATTTTTAAAACGCGCCTTCAAAGTAGCGCTATTTTCGTGTATGGTTCAAAACTCGATTTAACGGGTAGAAAATCTGCTTTCAGCCGTTGAAGGAACAACATTGAATTATAATTGCAACATGGCTAAACAAACTGCTGTGATATGTCTATAGTTTAAAAAAAGAATTGGGACTTTTGAGCGAATATTAATTTTTTTAGAGCGACGGCAATATGTGCTATTTTTCCAGTTTCGGCAGGCATGCAACTTGAGTCCAGCGGACCGAACTTTAACTAAGCCTAGGAAAATTCAATTACAATTTTTAATCAAATGAAACTCATTTTAGTGATTAACTAGGTAAGGGCTTTAAAATCCCAGCTTATGAGAAAAATCGAATTTTCGAAGTAAAATCAGTGGTCGGTTTTTAGAGAGACAGCCTCTTAAACACGTTATTTTCCGGCTTAGGACGTTAACCTTTTCACTTTATACACTTCCATCGACGATTAATCAACGCAAGTTTATCTCTATTGACTTTTAAATGGCAAGAAAAGTCACACTGAAAATATATTCAATTGAGTGTTTTGAAGTTACCAGAGTTTGTTTGGTTGTTTGTAGCTCGACGCTGTAATAGCACGTAATTCTCTGTGTCTCTCTCTTTACCTCTCTGATCGTTGGTGTATTTAACAGAATTTCTGTGGAATACACTTTAACAATTTCCTCACTTTCTACTACTTAATTTACGGCGAAAAAGCCCAGCCGATTTCGCTTAGTGATTGGCAACGTTTGAAAGAAACTTCAACTTTGCACGAAATTCCACACCGGAAAAACAACTTTGGAGAACTTAACTAGTGATGCAACTAACATAGGGTAGTTCGAAAAAAGTATGTTCTTTCAGTACGTCTTTCTTTGTCTCGTTAGTATCTAAGTTAGTCGCTCGTTCGCTCGATAGATTTTTTGCAATGGTTTGTAGACGGTACGAAAGCCAATTCAATGAAAAAGTTGCGTGAAAAAACCCACTTGTAAGGCATTTTACGCAGAGAAAAAATTAAACACGTTATTTTCCGGCTTAGGATCGGTGCGTATAGTGAAAAACTGTGACCTCGGGCTTGAAAATGCTGCCCTCGGCTTGTGGCCTCGGGCAGCATTTTTGAGACCTCGGTCACGGCTTTTTACTACACGGACCTCCCAGCCGGCTAATAACATATATATCTTGCGGTGACGCAAGAAAAAAAAGGAAAATGCTAATATAAACTACACAGTAACACCGATTAAGATAAATACACTTACAAGTTGATTAAAGAAAATAACAAGGAAAGCAATTGCTAATTGCAGCCTAGAGGCTAATCTAATTACATTTTAATTTAAAAAAAAGCGACAAGGAAGAAAACAAGATAGCAGCAATTATATCATTCATATTTCTTAGACTTTTGTTCTGACAGTAAATTATGTTGTACTTCTTTGGTTGAGGAAACGTACTGACGAATATCACGCCAGAGATGTATTAACTAATAAAATAGCATCTGTTTTTCAATGCAAACTGGGTGGGTGCAAATGGGTAAGTCACCACCATATTTATTTTTACCGGTTACGTAGGAAGGCAACTCATTGGATAAAGAGACACTCTAATGCAGAGGTCTATATTTAAATATGGCTGTGATACTTGAAATAAATGGTACGGCACGGAAAGTTAGTATGATCCTTCGGGTTCAGTTTAAAAGGTTATTTCGACCTTGTGCGTGTAGGACATGACATAACCTAGTCCAATAATTGTTAGATACATACTGAGTCGTATATAAAATTTTGCTCCAAGTTATAATGAACGGTGATCATGAGTAAACTCATTCGGAATGCAAATTACAGAAGGTGACGTAAGCCTTTCTCTTGTCATACGTGACTACTTAAGGAGTGAGGAATTATCGCGATTTGCATTCAGAGAGGATTCAAAGCCGCTTTCTTCTTGCATAACGGGTGACTGTTTGGCTCGTCAAGGAATGTCGTTATAGATCCTGAGTCTCAGAGAGAAAGGAGCTGAAAATTATTGACTACAAAACCAAAAAGGTGACAATACATTTAGAATAGTGCCCTGACTATGAATTCTGCATACGTTAATGAAAATTATGAGAAATTATGAGTCAGACAAATAATGTTATTTTAAATGACAAGAACTGCATGATATCTGGGCTGAAATAACACAAAAAAATCGCTGGTAGCTTTCGCTTATCATCATTAGCTCTCGAAGAACATCTTTTGCTTAATGTCGGGATAAGTGTTCTAAATGTTGGATTTTCGAAAAAAGGTTTGTATTCACAAGTTTCGATCGCGAGGAAACGGATCGGCAAATATCCGTATATGCTGGTTTAAAAACTGTTTAGGGGTAGTGACAGACACCTCAGTATGTAATCGTCACAAGGGATCTTCCATGATACTCAACTTTGGGGTTATAACATTGGTAATTCAAAAGACTAAACGCAAGCACGAACTTTTCGTGATCTGGAAGCGAACTTTGATCGACCATCTTGTGTTATCGATCTTTAATCAGTGGTGTTTAATATTCGTCCTAAGTGAAACATTTTCGGCCGGAGCTAAGTCATTATGTATTCCAATTTCTTTATCGTTTTCGAAGAAGGCTAAATGTGGAGAATGTCTTGAGTTAGTGATACGTGCTCTGTATATTAAACAGCAAAGATATATTTTAATTTCCTTTACACGTCCAAGCATAAATAAGTAGCGTAAATATCTGAATATTTCATCATAAATTCTGTCAAAAAAACTCTTTTTTTTCTTCTATTCATGAGGAGTTAAGATTATGAGTTTATTCAAGGAGTAATTTTTGTAGTGAAACTGCCATTAAAGTGACAAATTCCTAATTTGCTTAACTTTAATTTTTTTTTTTTTACTCGATGGACACACACACAAAAAAGGAAACATTCGCTTACTAATGGCTTTTTAGTTTCGGTTACTAAAAAGCCGTTGACATGACAAGTAAGTTTACACGAGGTTTAAAGTTTTAATATGTAATTATCAGCGAAAATATAATGAATATAAGTTCGTATCTTGAGTAAATAAAATCGGTGCGGAATTGAGCTCGAGTTAATAAACTAACTTTTTAAGGGAATCTTTCTGTTTCATAACCATGTTGTTTGTTAAAAAGCACGCTAAATCTCCTTACATGAAATAAAAAATATGTATACAGAATTTTCAATAACACTTAAACCATTTATCGCTTGTAATTCAATAAATATATCACACTGAATATTCAGATTCACCTGAGTAAATAATATTCCATTTCAGTCTTGCGACAGTGGCAAATATTATTTTACTGCCATTTGATGTCCAAAGACCAAATTCCCCGATTAAAAAAATGTGTTTCAATAGATAATTTTTCTATTATAGGTAAGGCCATTTTGCTCATTAATAAGAATTTATGCTAGAAAACAGTCCTAAGAAAATATGCGCGCTGATTGGTTAAAAACTCGTGTTTCTATAACTCGATGGAGACACAGTACCAGGACGAGCTGTTGACGTAATGATGGCCTGAGCAAAGAGAATTTACATTTTGATAATAAAAGTTACCAAGCTGTTTTCCTTTTTTTCGTCGAGGTGTTTTCTAAAAGAAATAGACAACATGTACTCCGTTTTTCTATCGAGTTATAGAAACACTGAAAGTTTTGGAGAACTTCAAAAAGCTGTGGAAACACTCGTTTGCGGCTCGTGTTCCCACAGCATTTCTCGTTCTCCCAAACTTCCACTCGTGTTTCTATTTAACTACGAGTCCGAGTTTTCTACGAGCAACTAGTCAACGATTCGCTGCCGAGTTGACTATCGCTCGTAGAAAACGAGGTCGAGTAGTCTAATTGTTTAAGTATAAAATTACCGTAGTCTCATTGCATAAAAAGAAAAAAAATGTCAAGTGTTTTATTATGTTACATCAGGTTCATACGTTATCCGCGATGTGCACTGATGCGTAACTGCTTTCTATCAGCAGATAGAGAACGGTAATATAGCCAATCAAATTCACGGATTCACAATAGACTACGGTAAATTTATACTAAAACTCGATAGAAACACGGTACATGTTTGCTGTTTCTTAAGTAAAAGGAAATACTCAATTTCCACAGAGGTAAAAAAAAAAATAGTGAAAAAAGCTACTTGCAAATGAAAATAATGAATCACTAACATCTTCTTTGCTATTCTGGGTATTTAACAGACCTATTTACCTACGGAGTGGAACAGAGAACTTACCAAGAACCGCATAATGGCCAATTTAACAAACGATGGAAACGAAACAACTTATGAAGAATTCTATTGCTATGGAGGGATAAATGGAATACATCAACAAGTGTTTATTGTAACTTTAAATATTCTAATATCCATGACTGCATTCCTAGGGAATGCTCTAATCATTGCTGCTCTTCCAAAGGTGTCGTCAATTCATCCTTCTTCAAAGCTGTTGTTAAGTTGCCTTGTTTGGTCTGATCTCAGTGTGGGCCTCGTTTCAGAGCCTTTTTACATCACGTTTCTACTTTCTCCACACCATCTGTCACTATGTTACTATTCTGATATCATTTATGCCACCACAGCTGTAGTTTTCTGCGGAGTATCGATCCAAACTATAACTGCAATAAGTGTGGACAGACTTCTCGCTTTGTCTTTGGGTCTGAGATACAGACAGATTGTAACTATAAGGCGAGTGAGATTCTTCGTAATTATGTCTTGGCTCTTGAGCAGTGCTGCCTCAGTAACATACCTATTCAACCTACTAATTCATACCTCCATCACCTGTATAGGACTGTTAATTTGTGTGACAGTCTCCACCTTCTGCTACACGAAAATATATCTCATTCTTCGCCATTATCATTCTCAAGTACACGACAGTATTCACCAAGAACCGCCGAGCGAAGGAAGAACTCCAGTAAATATAGCACGATACAGAAAGACAGTATCCAGTGTACTATGGGTCCAGGTGTCATTAGTGGCCTGTTATCTTCCATATGGTTTAGTAACAATTTTAACTACTGTACTCAAAACGTATCCGCCATCTCTTGACTTTGTTTGGGAACTAACATTCACTCTGCTTATGTTCAATTCATCTCTTAACCCGATTCTTTACTGTTGGAAGATCGCTGGAGTGAGACAAGCAGTAATGGAGACAGTCAAAAAATGATTCATTTATCAAGTTAGCTGCGCTGTAAACGCAGAACTGCAAGAATTTGATATTTGGAAAAGTGTTGTTGAAATATAGAAGAAGCATTCTCAAGTCGAATTAATGCATAGATAATTTGGTTTTATCAACTGGGTTGATAATGTGAATTGGCCACTGTAAAGAGATTCGGAAGCTGACGTTTCGAGCGTTAGCCCTTCGTCGGAGCGAATCGAGGAATTGTGGGTTGTGTGTGGTTTATACACAGAAATATGGAGCTACGCTATTGGTTGGTGCCTGGCAACGTAAAAAACAACAGAATAAATTAGTTGAATGAAAAGCGTTCGTTGGTACCGTGAGGATTAAGAGTGCCGATTTGAAAAATATTTTTTTAAATTTGTTCTAGAGTTTTGCGGCTTTCTGTGCTTCCTTGATGTAGGGAGAGGCCGCAGACTGCCATATGTTGCTTGGAATGATTCGGCAGGTTAAAGTGTCTAGCGACCGGTGTAGACGCGTTTTCGTCGTCTTTCTCTACGTCGCGAAGATGTTCTCGGCGAAAAACGACAAAAACGCATTTTAAGTGTGTCTATTTTTGTTGCTTAGTAAACAGAGTTCAGGCAAGAGCAGCACTTTTATGAGTTTGGTTAAGGTAGGAGAGTAATAATAATAATGATAATAATAATAATAATAATAATAATAATAATAATAATAATAATAATAATAATAATAATAATAATAATGAAAACTTTACTAAAACTTCACAATAATTACGTACAAGATTAAAATAACATAATAATATATTGTTTTCATAATTTAACATTTCGTATAAGATTATTAGTTATGAGTTTTCTTAGATAAGGAATTTTTATCACTTCGTACGAGTATAATTATTATTATTATTATTATTAATTATGTAAGGTAAATTATTTTTACTTTTAGTATTATTATATTATGTAATAAGTATTGTGATAAGTATTGTAATAAGTTCCATATGGATACCGTCATGTTAGAATTCCAGTTTTATTTCTCATAAAGGTTGATTTTACTTTATTATTATTATTATTATTATTATTATTATTATTATTATTATTATTATTATTATTATTATTATTATTATTATTATTATTATATACTCAACAAAATTTCAAGTATTTGATTGGTCAATAACGAGTGCATAAATAGATTATAGAGTGCAAATAGAGGTTATAGAGTGCAATACGGAAGTTGCTATGGAAACTATAGGGGAAGCGCGAAATTTAACTGAAGCAAAAAACAAAATGGCTGAAAGCCGGTATACTTCGTCCGACGAAATAGTTGTTGACCAGCTAAAACTAAAGGCAAAAAACAAAAGCTCTTCTAAATTAACACAAACGTAGTTGAATGTCTGGGAAAACTGGGGAAATGAAAGAAAATTCAATCCTAAACTGGAGGAGTATGAGCACGAAGATCTCGATGAAAAGTTACAAATGCTGAAGTACTTACCAAAGATGGATTAGAGTACGAACCGGAGAGTTTGAAGTCCATGCTGGCAGCCTTTTACCGGTGTTTAAAAGAACGTGACTACATGTACTCAATTACACGGGACCGGGAGTTTTATCAGTCCAAGTTCGTGCTCGAGCGAAAAGTAAGACATCTTCGCCAGCAAGGAAAAGGGAAGAGGCCGAACGCGGCAAGTGCACTGACAAGCAAAGAAGAAGAAATACTATGGACAGCAAAAACTCTCGGCGATTCCAGTCCAGGAGTTAGTCTCAGACGATGTAGTGGAAAGCAACTGAGGGCAGCAAACGTTTAGAGGCAGTCTATTATTCAGGTGATCGGTCACGCAAATGAAAAGTCGCCGAACGACTACAATGAAGGAAATGAAAGGGAGCATCGACAGCTATCACGCATCACACATCAGCAGAACTCCACAGACAACAACATCAAACAGTTTTCTAGGATTTTCAGTGTGGAATTTTCTTCCAACTAGTACGGAACAGATCCAGCAAGCAAGTAGCCATCATGCTTTTACGGTAAACAATTTCCACAACTGTCAAGTCACGTTTAGCGTCATTCAAGGACAGGCAGTTCACACAAAAGTTTGGATCAGCATTAACTGTCTGTTCGAGGTAACTCATTACGGAACAATTACAAACTTGCCATCGCTTAACTGATTTTTCATGCTCTTGATATAAAAACTTGTTCAGTTTATAAAGTTTCTGAAGTTTACCTGAAAATTCACGCTTCGTTTAGCTGTCACTAGGTTGTAATTGATTGGTTGAAATAAAACATGTGAGCAGTTTGGAAGCCAGTTCAGAGTAGCGTGTCCATAGAAGCGTGACGGTCGCGTTTTCTCGATTTTTTTGTTATAATTTTGTTGAGAATATTATAAATAAAAAATCGTATGATCGCTCGTGCATTTCGTGATATATGGTCACTCGTGATGTTTTTCAAGTTCTCAAATTGCACTCGCCTGCGGCTCGTGCAATTTTGAGAACTTGAAAAACATCACTCGTGCCCATATATCACGAAATGCACTCGCGTTCATACGATTTCCTTTACTTATTATTATCAAAAATACACACAATGAAAAAGCGGAATTAAGAACTCTAAAACAAGTAGTATGGTTATAGAAATACAAATACTAATGCTACTATTAATTCTATTTTTTTAAAATTCTCGTTTCCTATAAACATGTATATTAATATAAAAAATTTAAACAACTCTTATTATTATACATTTGATAAAATAAAGTAAAGAAAAATTATTATCATTATCATTATCATTATCATTATCATTATCATTATCATTATCATTATCATTATCATTATCATTATCATTATCATTATCATTATCATTATCATTATCATTATCATTATCATTATCATTATCATTATCATTATCATTATCATTATCATTATTATAAAACCACATTATAAAAAAGAACAACTGAGCGGCGACATTGGCTCGTGTTGTTGCCAAATTTATCTGCTGACTGCAAACTCCAGTCCGGTTTTGGTTGATATTATTAAGAATAGTAATATGCCATATTTGCCTTCTGTTGGACTGAAGAAGAGTCCCTCCTCATTAAGTGTTGTTTTTTTTCTGTTAAGCAACTGAGCTGTTATTGGAGAGATATCATGGCTGGTCATCCACATAAACGAATTGTTAGTTTTTTGTTTTCATTTGGATGTTTTCTTTGGTAAACTTTATGGTAGTTAAACACATTCGTTTGTTGGCAATTTTGTCTACAATCATGGACAAAAGTCTTGGGACAAAGTTACATTTGCGGCGCCTTTTCACACGCGCCAAACAAACAGTCAGGCGCGAATTCATCTACACTGGTTTCGCCCCCTTCCCACAGCCCCCCCCCCCCACCCCCCTACAATGTTGCACACGTGTACACGCTATTTCTCCAGAGGTTCAACATTGTATGGGGGGGGGGGGGGGGGGGGGACAACGCCTTTTTAAACGAATAACAGTGCTTTTTTAAAACTCCGTCTTAAAAACACAGAAAATTAATATGCAATTCCACAAGTGTCCCAAGGAATTTTGTCCACGATTGTAGTTATAGTTGTATAGTTAATAATATAAAATCATCATAATTTGAAAGCCAGTACTCTAAACTTACAACTGCATATTGTGTTTGTACAACAAAGTGGGATCAGATTCTTTTTAACC
>JAHPZR010014122.1:45000-55000 GCA_019787425.1 Platygyra sinensis
CACTGTCTTTCTATATCGCGCTATATTCATTAAAGGTCTTCCTCCGATTGGTTGTTGACGAGCTTCCTCCTGTATTTGTGCTCGATGATGGCTTATAGAAACATATATTCCGATGTAACAGAACGTTGAGGTAACTATGCATAGTAACATAATTATGTACATGACGCGTATAGCGATATCGTGGTAACAAACTAGTATCATTGCAAACGCAATGCTAGCAAGCCAAAAAATTACAACCAGGAGCTTCACTCGCCTCAAAGTTACCACTTGTCTGTATCTTAAAACTAGCAATAATGCAAGAAGTCTGTCCACACTTATTGCAGTCAGTGTTAACAAAGACACTCCGCAAAAAGTCACGGCTATTATATTACTTAGGCCTGCAGAATAATAACAAAGTTTGGAATGCTCTTGGGACAGTAAAAAGCTAACGTAGAGAGGCTGGGCAAGGAGGCCCACGCAGAGATCGGTGACTGCAAGACAGGATAAGAGAAATCTTGATGGTGGATGAAAAGACCGCACCTTTTGAAAAGCAATGATGATCAAAACATTCCCCAAAACTGCAGTCATAGATAGAAAGCCATTTATTGCTGAAATAACTATCTTTTGATGTACTTCATAAAGACCTGTCGTGCAGTTTAAATCCTGAATTCTAGGGTGGCTTCCGTAATCAGTTAAGTTGGCCATTTTCGTGTCCTTCTTTGATCTGTGGTTAGAATCGTTAATTTACGCTGTCATCTCGTCGTGTTGTGTGCAGTCCAGCACTTCGCAAGGCATGTCCAACATGACAGAATGTTATTCTAAGGCTTCACCTGGTGATCATAAGCACTTGTCAGTAATCGTTTCTGCTGGCTGAAAAAGATTAGTTTGTAAAGAATTATTTATGTTAGACGTATGAATATAAAGGCTAATATTCCCTCTTTGGGAGTCACCCCTAAAAAGATTAATTGTCACTGAAGACGCACCCTTGGTCTCATATCAGATTTCAGTATACGACATAATATCCGTTTTTCGTGTTCATTGTTTATAGTGTGGCTCTACTAGCAACACGCGTAAATAGGCCATTTCCGAGTCGCCTTGTGCCTCAAAACCGGTCCTTGTGCAAAAGCATTCAAGTGGAAAGGAGTTTGTACCATCCACCACGCCAGTTTACCGGCACAAACATAATATACAATCAAATAAAGTACAATTCCACAGTTTTTATGCCGAAGTTTAACTCGGCTATTAAATGCATATAAACTTACAACTGAAGAGCAAGAGTACATCTTATTTCTTTCGATTCGCTACAACTCACACTGTAACTCCTGAAGTTTTGCTATCATATACTTTAATAAATGTGTGGGAAATGACAATAGAAGTGAATATCCGTGTCCCTCTTTGTAAGACTACCTCACAAAATTGTCACACCTGCATTTTCGCGTCAATCTTGATTTTACCTGAAATTTTGCTCCTTAATAATCTGAGTTTATGCGCCAAAGAGCAAGTCAGAGCCAGTCAAGGTAGTCACATTTATTTCGTACAGAGAAAGATTGACAAAAAAATCGTTCAGCTGTCAGAAACATGTGTCGCAGCATCTAGCATTGCTGTTAGTTGATTCAAAGAACATAAAAAAACATTGAATGGCTTGGCTGCGTGTTAAACTTTACTAGGTTGTATTGAAGGATTCCATAAAGCGTCAAAACCAGTTTCTCATTCAGTGCTAAAATTTGATTCATAAATAACTCTTTCAAATTAATTGCGACAAGCTCAACTCTTTTCGAATTTTAATTAAATATGATTGTCCTTTCCACTTTAACTAGGTTGCTTAAACTAGTTTGCTATACACTTTTAACGTAATTAGGTTAACGTCTGAGGAAATCAAAGTTTTTTAAATTTCCACTGGTTACGTGTAGTACTACAGATAATATATATAGATTTAGGTCAACCTAACAGCGGAGCTCCTGTAGCCGGATTAGGCTAACCCAGGATAAGGTTGAATTTTGATTTGAGCTTTGTAACTTTGCGGTGCAGTTACCTGTATATTGTTTGGCCTTCTCTTTTGAGTTGAATAATCACAAAACCGGATGCAAAAAAAGAAGCTGTAAACAAAAAACATTTGTATAGAAGAAACAATTGTAATTTGATTTACTTTTAAACCTGGATTAGAGTTAACAGGCTTCCTAACAACCCGGCTCTGTTTTCAACAAGTTTACCTGACATGAACCCGTGATCCAATTGAAAACCAGTTCTTGATCAGCGGTCAGCTTTAATTAAATGCAGTAATGACTTTCGATTGGATCGCGGGCTCATGTAGGGTTAACTTGTTGAAAAGAGAGCCGGGTTGTTCGTAAGCCTAAAACTCTAATCCAACTTTACAAGTAAACTAGATTATAACTGTTTCTTCTCTGCAAATGTTTTTTGTTTACATGTTTTTTGGGGTGTATCGGGGTTTGTGATAATTAACAATTATTCTTTGAAATCGAGGTAAATATTCTGCCACTATTCACCGAGATTGAGAAGAATAATTGTTTTAGTATATACACAGGAAGTGATCTCAATAACATTTTCAGAAGGAAACCATTAAAAATCGATTCCGAAACACTGGCGAAACGCGAGTTTACACCCGCCATTTTGTTTTAGTTTGGCTTACGCATTATTCACTCTGTAGGGGGTGAATAATGCTCCTTAGCCAGAGATAGCGAACCAATCAGATTGCTTAAAACACCAAGATCACTGAGTGTGTATATACTAATTAAACCTTATCCTGGGTTAGCCTAATCGGGCTACAGGAGCTCGGCTTTTAGGTTGCCCCAAATCTATATATTTACATTGCGTCATATATCAGAAAAGTACATGGTAAACCAAGGCTGCAAGTCTCTGCCAACCTATTATTTGGAGTATGGCCGCCATCTTGCACGACTCCACCGTGGTCGCCGTCGTGCGTACGCGCCCACGAGCAATGCCGCTAGCCATGATAACCATGAGAAAATCAACTCATGGGTTTCCTTTATTCTCCTATATGAGTATGGGGCTCCGCTTGGCGGTCCTTCGGGCCGCCGGAGCTCCCCTAAAATTCGGAAGAAGAATTTCCGGAACAACGAGTCCGAATCAATGAAAGTCCATTAGAGTACACCACAGATGTTTAAACTCAATAAAAATCATCACTGCGGAACAGTTCATTGGAAATATTGGTCTACTTATATATCCGTTTTCAAAGCAGATGTAAAACAGGCAGTTGGTCACACACAAGTTACCTTATTTTAATATGACCACAATCTCTTAAATAAAAATTGGAAACTTGTTTTACCTAGGTCTTTCCCTGCTTTTTTTTATCTTTTTTTTGTTTTTGCACTACTACAATGAAATCGAGGTGGCCAATTTTAGTTACTGTAGTTTCGGTTGTTATTTGGAAGCAAGCACTTTAAGCATTGATCAATGGTTGTTCGTTTTCTCCCGATTTTTATCGCTTCTCTCTTAAGCTTGACTTATTAAGATAAACTGAACCAAGATAGCGACAAGCTGATCTTCAAATGTGCAGATGGAAAAAGATCCCTAACCTGGTCACGGAGAAAGAGAGTGCTACATACCTACAGCAGTTAACGTTTTTACGTAGAAAGACCCGCGCATACAAGCAGCTAAGAAGCGAGAATGAAGAGCAGTTTACTCAGAGGATCGACTAAGGATCAGAATAAAGGTCTAGGTGAACTAGTTCTAAAAATGTAAGTTTCGGGTATTTTGTGCTAAAAATGTAGGTTTATAAATAACAATATAGGTTTCAGATATTTTGCGTTCGCGGTAGCCTAAATTGATAGCAAAATCCGGCATTTTTGGAAGCCCCTATTAAAAAAGTTTAAGCGTGCTAGGAAAGAAAATAGGAAATCCACAATCTTACTTCTTCTGCTTACTGGCGGTGTAAAATTGACAAAAAAAGTTGACAATAAATTGTTGACGATTTTTTTAAAATTAATTGTCGCGACAGCGGTCACCAACTCTGAATTTAATCGTAATTCAAAGCTCCAAAAAGCACTCTGGTACAAGATTTCACCCACCGAGACTTTACTCCGGGAAAGAACAATCAATTCAGCTACAAGTCAGGCGAAAACCAAATTGGGGTAGGTAAAACGACGAACTCTGAGAATATTTTCAAAACTTGGTACAAGCGAACCTTTGACCTTTCACCATTTCATGTTATCCGGAAATCAACACACGGCATCTCTTAGTTAGACTTTTATTCCTCGAAACATACGTTTCCTTGCCTTTAATTCAGTGCTTTGTTGACATACTCTCAAGTAGAAGAAGTTAGGATTTTGAATTTGGAGACATCTAAGAATAAGAATTTTAAAATTTAGTCCACTTCGCATTTATACGGTTGCAGTAAGCTCAAATTGATGGCCGAATTACACCTTAAAATTCTCTTTTAGAAAACAGCAGTATTAAAGACGTAGCAAAGATGAAATATACTTAATGCTGAGGAATTATTCCTTACCTTGGTGAGTTTTTCTTGCAGGAAACCATTTGAGGGTAGTCACTAAGTACGGTATGTAACGATAACTTAGTTGTCGCAGCTTCTTGAAAGGAGTGAGGAACAACAAATCAACTTATTGCGATATTGACCATGTGTAAAAATTATTAATGGTCTAATTTATGAATTATTGATTGCCTAGTATAAATTACGACAAAAATAGCTTTAGGTATTGTAGCGCAGTCTTTGGAACAGTCTCCTTGCGAGTTAAGGGAAGCAGAGTTCTGACGCGATTTAAACGCCAACTCAAGGGAGATGAATCAGGCATGGCATTCATGGAAAGAGGCTATTTTGTTTAATTATTCTTATTATATTAGACATTACAGGCATGTATGTATTAGCTGACGATATTTGTTTACCATATTTATATAAAGACTTTGCATCTTTAAGATTATTTTGAGTGTGTTACGCACGTGTTATTTGCGACAGTTAATGTAGCTTAGCAACGAATCCGATATGCCTACCCCCTACCCACGCTTTACGGCTCTAAATGTTCTTTCAAATATTCTCTCAATAAGTAATTAATCATACGATTTTTTCTCGTTCAATTTGAAATAAATTTGGTCTTGTGACTTTTTTCACAAGCTGCAATTTCATGTTTATGAAAAACTCATTCGCGCAAATTAATTCCAAATTGAACTCGAGACTGTACGATTACCTCTACTTACAGCATATTATAGGCTACGTAACGTGTTTTCCCCTACACTTTTTTTCGTGCTCGACCGCTTTCTGTGAGCTTTACAACAGAACAGAGTACAGTCGAGGCTTCTTTATTTGTTAAATTCGGCATGATTAGGGTCTTAGCTGCATTTGTTAACGCAGGATGTAGAGCTCGCATTGCATTGCCTATAGGATGTCTGCTATTTTTTCTATAAACTCATCGCTGAACACAATTTTTTACTCAGTGCTGTAGGATAAATAAAATACTTGTGACCTGAAAAACAGTACAGGAGAAAGCTAGGGTGATTGACGAGTGTTGCATGCGTCGTGCACAGTAAAACCGACGCTGTTAAAAACATTTCATAAATACCCTGAGGCCACATTTAGCATTACATAGAAGAGAAAATACAAAATATGTGTTGTTTCGGAAACAAACAGAAAAAGTCTTAGTTTGGATCTCCTGCATTCACCGCCTGAAGTCGCTACTGAACAAAGTTTAGTACCTCAGCCATTTGCACTGTTACTTGATCATAAAGTAACAGTTTTGGGAGATTTATGGCTTTATGTGTCACATTAACGCAAATAATCGTCAAGTGGTCCTTCATCTTGAGTTTATTACAAGTAGTTATGAACGTAATAAGAAAGAAGATACCGACGAAAAGTCAATGACTTAGTGAATTTAGTAATGAATTAGTTAACAAAAACACACCTAAAACAGTATTGTTCGTATTTTAATCAACGATGATCACCTATTTATTCAGGTACATGTATAAATGAGCTCGAGATGATAAGTAAACATCGGATGTTTGTCTCGTCAACGCAAAGAGACAGTTAAGTGGTCCTTCATATTCGGGTTACAATATAATCCACTTAGCATGGGTGTTAATATCTCCAGTTGCAAGGTATCTATATCGTAGATTACTGTTCAGTGAGTGATCATGACTCCGCATGACTCTGCATGACTTACTAGGCCATATCCACGAGAGGCCCGTTGTCTTTCGCTTGACCAAATGTACAGAAAAAAAAAAGGAAAAAGGTTTCATTTAAAAACAGATTGCTATGAAGCGTTTTTAACGATATTGAGATACACAAGCGACGTATGCTAATTAATGAATGGACAGGAAACTAGGGCCGAAACATGTGACGCAGAAGATATTGTGTTCCTTGATTTTGATGCAAATTGCCGACCTGCTCAGCCTTTAATTACTTGTTAGAAACAATGAAAATTGTCTTTCTAGCTAAAGCTAAAAAAGTTTTGTGACAGCACACATTTAGTTGTGGAATTTAACGAACTTTTTTTCCTTTAGCTTTGCTGCAAAACAACGACAATGCCGGGCAACAACACATTTCTACTTGAGGCATGCGCAGCTCAATCAAGGTGGAAACTGTTTTTAGCGCCTGAAGTTCGGACACCAATGACCATATATGACGATATGTATCACAACGGAAGTAGGGTTTTTCTTTTTTTTCCATTTACCTAAGCTTGCAATATCTGTAGACTTGAACTGACTTGATAAATGAGATAAGCTAGGAAAAAATGCCAGTTAAAATGAGGTTCGGGCCCCAATGACAATATATGTCCGACTGGAAATAACAATGTTCATTATTTCTTCATTGTTTTCAAATTTGAAATGTCTATTGACTTAAATGAATGAGATAAAAGTACAAAAACTTCATAAGACGACACCGAAGAAAAATAACAACTTCACTTACATGTTTACCCAAAATTAATTGGGTTAGTTCTTCGTACCTTTAAAGTCTTTAATTCTCTTTGTACCTTCGTACAAAGGGATTACTAGTTCGATGGTCAGCTTGAGCGTTGTTTTAAATATGCCGTGCAAGAATGACGTAACCATACCCGTGCCGAAATATAATAAAACTCAGGATGGGTGAGGGCTTTAAGTAGTGTAATCAGCTTTCCGTTTCAGCTAATAAAACTAAGACTAGGCTTACACGAGAGGAAACTGTTCCGGATTTGTGACGAATCCAGAACGTTTTAGTACTGCGTTGGTTTTGCCGTTTACACACAAGTGGACGAATCCGAAATAAAACTCCCAGGCTTGGTCATATCTCTGGAGATTTTGAATCCGGAATTTCAAATGGGAACTTTGAATCCGAAAACTTTTGAATTCGGAGAGTTTTGTTATGTAAGCGATTTTCTCTCAAATCCGGATTGTTTTCCGTCTGCGCTCTTTTGAGTTTGTGGTAGAACCAAAATGGCGGATCTAGTAATGGAGTCGATGGAATCACATTCGTTGGTTGCCTCATTCTGTTACACGTCGCCTTCTTTTATAATGGATATATGATATTCCTCAAAAGCCAGAATTATAGACGCAATAAATGTTGACAACCTCCACACTTATCGGAGATGAGGATGCCCGATCGACATTTTTCAAAAACCCCAACGATTCAGGATAAGACCAGGGCAAATGCTTGGTGGTACAACATGATTGGCAACAACAACATGGTAGGCGAGTGGAAGAAAACTTTACTCTCTCAACATAATTTTAGCCTTTTTGGCGGCAATTTGTTTATCGTTGTCGCGGCAGCCATTAGCTTATTAACTAATTAATCATGACTGTTCCTGGAGTTGCGTTGTGTGTAACGGTCAGGAATCAGAATATCCTTTTAGTGTAAGCGCCTAGGAATTCAAATACTCCAAAATTGATGAATATCCAGGGTCATTTAAGAATCCGGAGAAATCTCCTCTAGTTGCCGCCGCAGCGAGTAAGCCTGAAGCGAACGAGCGAGGCAGCTCTCTAATCAGTAGAAGATTACATTATAGGGGCTTGCAATCACTTTTTCTTACTAAACGTAAGGAATTGTGGTTATGCGCGAATGGGAGATTTAGGACGCGCAGTGGCATGCCGCAAGGAATTGTGGTTATATGCGAATGGGAAGATTTAGGATGCGGAGTGATAAGGCGCAAGGAATTGTGGTTATGCGCCAATGGATGATTTAGGATGCGCAGTGAACCATGTGCTTTCTTTCACTTTTTGCTTTTATTCTACATATCCTTACTAGAGTATCTAAAAGATAGTAATGCTGCGGCACATCCTCTTGATGGTGACATATTCATTAATAGTCATTAATCTATCTGCGTGTTCCAAGTCTCACATGATAACCTTTATTTCCTAAATGAGTGTCAAATTGTGGTGTGTAAATTAAAATCTGTCCTTGTATGCATCAACTTCATGCATCATGACGCATCGATGGCGAGGTGTGACAAGGGTTACCGTTCCACCGATTACCGATTACCAATAATCTAGTAACATTAAACCACAACCCGAAGAGACCCGATATTTGTTCTACCTTGTTTAGTTGTGTAAAGCACTCACCTAGTTCGTGTTCCGTTGAACAATGTGTTGCACCAACGGTAGCCCTAAGATATCAGCTTACTTTGTGTAAATAGCTTAGCTGTGTCTCATTTTTTTAAACTACTCCAAAATAAATAAATAAATAAATAATCAGCTACGAAGGCAATGCAAAAGACTAATGCACAATCACAACAAGAAAGAAAAAAATAAAACAAGAGCGCGACCATGCTACAAAAAAAGAATATGCGCACATTTACTGTCGCTCGCCCAAGACAACGGAACATTTATCAAGTTAAACCACGTCACCAGCAACATCTCATTTGCATACAGACAAGCAAACGAACTGCGTTTGAACAGCTTTTTCATCTCGACTACTTTACTCTCGCTCGAACAGCTAACTCACCTCGACTACTTTACTTGGCGGCGAGTTGATTGGTGGCGAAACTCCCTGGTGGCGAGATGACTGGAAACCGTGACAAGGGATCGAGACAATAAAGCACTTACACATCTACTTCCCCTTTACCAGAAAATCGAAAGGATGAAAATCGAAAGATGTGGAAATTGAAAGATGTGAAAATTGTAGCTGCAGAAATCTCACTTATAAATTCTGAACCGGTAGCGTTAAATGTCTCCAGAATGTTAACATTGTCGAAGACGCGTCCATCGCCGGATGTGTGAAAATGCTAAAACTTAAGTTTAAATTCATGTTCGGATGAAAAGGAATAGCTCGTGGCGATTCAACTCGACTCTTCACCAATCCCCTCACGGCTTCGCCACTCGCGTTTACGGCTTCGCTACCAGAAACGAAAGCACTCGTGCACGAAATCCCGCCAGCTACGCAGGCTATACTCCTTTTTATATATTCTTTTTAAATCCTGATTACGTTGCCTCTCCCTCGCTACGGTCACTCCGCAACAATTAACTTGACTTATGTAAAATTTGCCTTTGCTTTGTTTCAAGATAAAATTGCTGTTTGCAAAACGTGTATTAAGTTCAAATTCTGGTGACGAAAAGGGCACTTAAACGCAATATCTATTCAATCCCACAAAGCAACCAACCCAATAACAATTTCAATTGATTTCCTATTTATGATTTCCAAAACGATTCAAATATGTCTTGTGCAAATAACTTCTTCACAGTTCAGTTCATAGGGTAACTGTTAGCGTACTTAATATTGTTCTCCCCTTCGGCAGCATTATTACCATTTAGGTATACTAGTGTAAACCTAGTCTAAAATCTGTCCTCATTTTCTGCTACCTCATTCGCTGTACACAAAAGAAAATATTCTTTTTTTTTATTTATCTAAGAGGACACGGTATAACCATTGTTACAATCTTATTGGTTCTTATCGCAGTCTGGATATTCCTCTCTCTAACCCCGGTCACGGTAACGGCGAAAAACAGCGCGGATGAAATTCTCGTGTTGGTCAATTTTCGTGCGTGAACGTACCGATAATCGTCACCCTTTGCCCCTTTTTACTCTTCCTTCGGCCATTAATCAACGCAAGTTTATCTCGGTTCACATT
>JAHPZR010014126.1:0-5000 GCA_019787425.1 Platygyra sinensis
AACTCTTAAAAGTGTCAATGAACATTAAAAAATGTACAAACGTTTCGGGCAGAGCCCTTCATCTGTGTAAAAAAGCCCATTGACGATGGGCTTTCATCTTACAAATGCTTAGTAGACGGCGCGCCACCCGATTCAATGACAGACTCATTTGTAATCGGCTACAAAACCATTTTACTGCAAGAAAAAAAATTTTCATTTTATTTGCCGGCTTAGGGTCCGTCCGTATGGTGAAAAACTGTGTCCTCGAGTTTGAAAATGCTGCCCTCGGTCACAAGTTTTCACCATACGGACGGACCCTAAACCAGCAAATAACATGCATTTATCTCTCTAAATCTGGGCCAATACATCTTGCCATTACTTAAACTCTTAGCACTAAAGCCAAGAAAGGAGAAATGCTTAACGCGTTAAAAAAGCGAATGAGAGGAAACACTACAAAACGTGGCTTTCGCAAAAGTGTTATTAAAACAGTAGTCTGACGTGACACTCAGCGGCTTAAAATCTCATCATGTTTTCTAGTTGGAGTTTATTGTGTCTTTTCTACTCAATGCGGCTTTACCTTTTAAGTGCATCATAAATTCTGCCCAATACGTGTATTGAAGATTAAAATTATTAAATACTTAACTGTATCTTAAAAATGAAGCGACTGATGGAAATGTAAATTAAGCTCATGAATTTATGATCAGGAAATTAATTTTAAAAATTAATTACTCCATGCACTGATCTCTCGACCAATACCTATTGAAATCAATTAAATCCATTAAAGAAGTAAAGTGCAAAACGGAAGTACGAGGCCTTGGCAAGTCAGAATCGAGCAAATATGAATCATACTACATTCAACACGACAATTTCTAGTTGCGGTAACTCCCTTTATTCTGTAAATTTGACAAACCTTTCTCCTGGTGTTCGCGCTGTATTACTCGTCAGAATCGTCGTGAACACTCTCACCTGTCCTCTCATCATTGCGCTCAACATCCTGGTGATGGTTGCAGTGAAAACCAGACGACAGCTTCGCACCAAATCCAATATAGCACTCGCCTGTTTATCCACTACTGACCTTGTGGTAGGACTTGTTCTTCAACCTCTATGCATCGCAAAGGAAAGTTTACTTCTGAGAGTTGGAATCACGTTCTGTACTGAAACCGATGCATCAAACACTGAAGTCACATTTGTTTGTTTTCTGGCTTCATTTCATCATTTAGTTTTGATGAGTGCCGAGCGTTATGTTGCGATAAAACACCCATTCGTATACGAGACCCAGGTCACTGAAGTTCGCATCATCATGGGCTCTGCTCTGGCGTGGGCCTCAGCCATTATCCTTTCCTACGTAGGCCTTCTTTACGGAGGAGTTATAATATTTTCTGAAACGCTGCTTATCATTCTTCCTATTTACTTTAATGTCTCGGTATACAAAGAAGTCCGTCGCAACGAAAAACAAATTGCTGCTAACCAAGTTTCTTTAGAAGCCAGGGAGAAGTTACTCAAGAAAAGAAAAGCTTTTTACACAACAACTATCGTAGTGCTTGTAATTTTACTGTGTTATATTCCATCAAGTATCTGTTCTGTAATTCTGATCTCTTTCAAGGAAAGAATTTCCCTCAATATAATGATTCCTGCTTTGTTTGCTTCCTCTTTATTGCCAGTTCTGAATTCGTTGTTTAATCCGTTGATTTACGCTTTTAGAATAAGATATTTTCGCGTATCGTTCATTCAGTTGTTGTCAAGGAAATCTATTTCAGAAGCTGAGGAGTTCGAAAAGAAAATCTTTTGAACTGGAGAGATTTGAGTCAAGGAAATTAGACATTGGACAATCAACACGAACCGACAAGGCAGGCAAAGGCCCATGGTGAATGACAAGAAACACTTCTGGAGTAAAACCCAAAGAAAGCCTAAGAAAGAAGTGAGGTGAATTAAGTATAAGGTGCAAAACGACAAACACTCAATTAGTTTTGAAAAAGGAATGGAACCGTGCTTTTCCACAGTTTAAAGTGTATTAAATTGTAAATATTTCGATTTTGCTGTCCTTTTTTTTTCCGATAAGAAAGGTTCTTTTTGTTTATTCGGAATATGTCACAGACTAGAATAATAAACACAAAGACTGTTACTCGATTTTTTCCCAACCCTTGTCTGCTGTCATTTTGGTTTTCATTTAACAGTAGTGCAATTGTAAAATGTTATTGGCAGATTGCTTCTTCGCTAGTTTTTAAAATTGAAAATAAAAGATTTGCTTTGGTACTAAACTCGGTAATTTAACGTTTATCATCTGCCAGATAGAGTATGTAAGCTTTTTATGATCCACAGTAAGCCCAAAATTGTTTTCTACGCTTTTTAGCCCAAAATTCAAACACAATATATACAATAGTCACTTTTGTGCCGTAAAATGACAATCTTGTTGTCCACGATAAAAAAAAAAAAAAAATAGAGAATTCAGGTGAAATACTGACACTTTACACGTCCTTGTAAAGTAAAATGCCCTGCTATTAATTTGTTGTCATACCTTTGCGATATGTTTTTATTCAAACTTACCAGATACCAAAAGTCTTTTCACCAAATCTTTTGAACAAGTAATTGCCATCATATTTCCAAGTCGGGCTAAGAATTGCTTTAATTTTTAATTAATTGATTTTATTTTATGTTATTTTTCCTTGGAACCATCCCTTATTGATACAAATTGTCCGAGCAAGCTAGATGGCAGCAAACTGACCTCATCCCTCGTTAAGGCGAACGCTCAAAACAAACAAGGAAAACCTTGCTGAAGTTACTTTCATATTCATTTGATTATTATGTGAAGTATATATGAAATAATTCATATTGAACTGCGGTTGTTGAGGAAAGTGAAGAATGATCATCGTAGTTAATATTCCAATTTAAGCAATTGGAAATAAGAAGCCTGAAAAAATCAGAGCTTCAACGGGATTCAAACCCGTGACCTCCGCGATACCGGTGCGATGCTCTACCAACTGAGCTATAAAGCCACACATTGGGAGCGAGGTCAATTTATTCAGTTCATCTCTCCAGTGAAAAGTGAACTGATGTGAAGTATGTTATTTTATGTGTACTTTGTTCTCCTGCTTTAAACTAAGATTTTCCGATATTTCAAGTAACGAAAGCTTCCTATTGTTTGAGAGAAGAAAGAGCTTTTAAGCCAAGTTTATCCCGTGTTTTAGAATTGTGAATTGTTGCCAATCTTACCGAATTTATTTTTGCATTTTGAATGAGGCAAAGGGCTGTATTTCGTGTTTTTTACTCTTTTTTTCAGAATTCAACTTTTTAGAAAATGGGAATAATGTTTTTGAAAGTAGCTCCCTAAAAGCGTTCTGTAGACAAACTTTTAGAATTTTGATTTTCCAAGCCTGGACAGCAGTTCCTCTTATGTTTACTGAGTCCGTGAGTCCGGCTCAATACATTAAATATCAAAAAAACAGTTGCATCTTCTAATCGAGTGGTTCTACAATGTAGTTATAACATAGAAGTAACGAAACAGTTTCGTCGAGGTTGTTTCGATGCCTTAGAAAGAAACCACAAACAAGTATTGCGAAAGTAGGCAACATTATTGACCATAGACGTCAGTATATCCGATGAGTTGCCAGAACCGACCACTCAAATTTTTCAGTGTGGCAAATGTGTTGTCTTCACTTTTTCTACACCAGTTAAGCAAAAATGAAATAAACGAAAATGGTCTGTATTTCGACACTTCCGCATCCTTTACTTTCTGAGGACCTCGAAAACCATACAACACCGGAAACTGAAACTCCAGAATTGGGGGTTATCTATTTTGCTTGCTTAAAATTCGCACATTTAAGGAGATAATCTAATTCTTTCAGAATTATTTCATAATTCTTACCTCTTTCCTCACAAATATAATCTATTTCCTAGTCTCAAACACAAGCAAGGTTAGGATGATTTTGCCTTATCCTCTAGATAATATATTTACCATTTTACCTGAAAATCAACATTTGGCGCAGAAACGGACGAGTCTCGCACTTTAGCTGAAATGTGGTTTTAACTCTCTCAGGGAATTGTTTGACATTACTTGGTTACGTTTATTGTGTTTTAACGTTTGGAGAACACGGTCCACATTTTGCAATACAGACCGCCTTGTCAATTGGAGAATTGACAATAAAATTATTGTAACTCTTCAATTTTAGTTAAATATTCACAAAAGCAACCTAAGAAACGTAAATACACGCTTACCTTTCGCGCACACGTTTACCGAGATGGAATCGTGGAAACGCATCAATTTATCAACAGATTGGAAAGAGCCGAAATAAATAAATTCGTAATCAACTAGCTTCTTCGGTCCGTAATAAAGAATGCTGATCTTGTTCTTTATGTTTCTTTTCTTTCTTTTTCTGGTTTGTCGGTCTCACCTGCGGCTCGGTCAGTAAACGTGCACACAAAGGAGCTGTAGCTACCAATACGCATTATGAACCTATTTTTAGCAAGTCTTAGCGACAATACTTTGCTTCTCAAACAACGAATTTTCTAGACTGATTTTCCTCGGAGGTTCAAATAATCTAAATTCTATTGAGGTTTTCTTCTCTATATCGATCACATTTTACCTTTAAGCACACAATTAATTATTTCAAAATCGAGATCGGGAAAATATTGAGCGGCAAGGGAAAAATCAGCGCGAAAACAAGCAAAACTAAATAAAATGAAAATAAAAAAAACGATAATCAAAAAAGGATTATAGTGAAAAAAATGTATTTTTGGTCGTGCTCTAAGGAACACTTTATAGGATTGCATTATAGAAAAACTGGATGTTTCTCTTTTTCTGCGCTAAAGGACGCATGATTATTATTTTATTTTAAACAGCTGATACACCGATTTATTTGACAAGTGTTTGACCAATAATAGCATCAATGAAAAATATTCTCATAATATTACATTTGAACGGTTAATTTCATTCTATTTAATTTTATTCACTATTAAGTCTCCATATAACCCGCGCTCTGATTGTTTCAAACAGCGTGCTGAACGTCAAATTTTCGCTTTGAAAT
>JAHPZR010014126.1:7500-15000 GCA_019787425.1 Platygyra sinensis
GGAGTTTATTGTGTCTTCTCTACTGAATACTTTCCATTCACGATCTTGATTTCTAGTCCATTATGAATTCTGCCCAAAATGTGCATTGAAATTTAAAATTACGACATACTTAATTATACTTTGAAAATGCAATGATGCCAATGTAAATTAAGTTCGGGAAATCGTGATCAGGTGATTAAAGCATCACACAGCTCTAACTGAAGGAACGGAAAATGGCATTGAATCTTGACCAATACGTGTTCAAACTTATGAACTCTATTCAAGTAGTAAGGTGCAAAATACAAAAATCCGAGGTCTTGGGAAAAAGCTCTTTAACGCCTTTTGGTTGGAAACCAGAAAAACCATTTTATTTCTATACAGGTATCAAAATGATGATGCTCTACAGCAGAAAATTCATCAAGAAAAAAAACAAAAAAACAATCGTTTTAAGCTTTTCCAAACAGTCGTAGAATACTCTAAAGAGGTTAGAGTGAAACTTTCCGCCTCAAAAATATGTGAAAATTTTTGACTACAGCGCATTTATTTTGTTTTGTGACGAGAAAAAAAAAAGAGACCATGAAGGGACTCGAACCCTCAATCTTCCGATCCACAGTCGCACTCCTTATCCATTAGGCCACGCGGCCAATCACATGAAGGAGAAGGCTCTTTAATTCCTTGCATTGGGAGGAAATAAAAAAAAAATTGTTGTAAACATGTATGTCATAATTTATCAAAATCGTGTCAATTCTTTTATAAAGCTAAGATAATGAGGACGCTCAACGTCAGAAAATTCGTCAAACAAACGCTTTTAGCTCTTGCAAACAACCATAGAATACTCTAAAAAAGGTTTGAATGGGAGTTTCAACCAAAAAAGTGTGTGAAAATTTTACATCATTTGAGCATTTATTTTATTTTACTTTACTTTACTTTATTTCATTTCATTTCATTTCATTTCATTTCATTTCATTTCATTTTATTTTATTTTATTTTATTACGAAAAAGAAAGCGACCACGAAGGGACTCGAACCCTCAATCTTCCGATCCGAAGTCGGAAGCCTTATCCATTAGGCCACGCGGCCAGTCACGTGGAGGAAAAACATTTTTAATGCCTTGCATTTGGAGGAAAATTCATCAAGTAAAAAAAAAACAACAAACATTTATGGCTTTTCCAAACAAGAATATAAAATTCTTAAGAGATAAGAATGGGACTCAGTGCCCAAAAAAATCTTAAAAATTTCAAAGTGCTGGGGCATTCATTCTTGTTTTCTGACGAAAAAAACGCGACTACGAAGGGATTCGAACCCACAATCTTCTGATCCGAAGTCGAACGCCTTATCCATTAGGCCACGCGGCCAATCACATGAAGGAAAGGGGTCTTTGATGTTTTGGATTGGGAGGAAATCAAACATGAATTTTTGTAGAAGTCAAGTGAAAATAACAAACGTTTTTTTAGTTTTCCAAACAACCACAGAATACTCTAAAAAAGTTTGAATGGGACTTTTAACCCCCAAAAAATCTTGAAAATTTCAGAGTGCTGAGCATTTGTTTTTGTTTTATGACGAAAAAGAAAGCGACTAAGAAGATCTGAAGTCGGACGCCTTGTCCACTAGGCCACGCGGCCAATCATATGAAGGAAAAAGCTCTTTTATGCCTTGCCTTGAAAGTAAATATAAAAAAAAAGGGGTACACATAATTTAATTCAATTTTTATAAAGCTTAAAATTGTATGTCAAAGATTCAGCAGAAACAGAGAAAAGTTTTCAAATCACGGCTGTTTGTGCGAGTTCGTGTACGTGCGCGCTAAACGCGGAAAGTACCTAAGCTTAATAACTCTGAAAACGTCAAGTACTTAAGTTTATGTCAAAACCGACCAAGAACCAGTCGAAAAAACAAAGAAAGATTAGCAAATAATTGTTCTAATAGATTTGGCAGTTTTACAAAGTATTACGCTTCTGGTTTGTGGCACCTATTTACAATGGTACTCTGAGGAAAAACCTTTTTACAACAATGTTTAAATTATAAGCTTAAGCTTACGGTAAATTTCATTTGAATCTATTTTTTAAATTGAGGGGAAATTAAAATGTAATTTGCTATAAGAATGGGTCCAACACAGAAATCCTGAAAACCTACTTCACAAACAAACTGACGATAAACTTGAAAACCAAATTTGAGAGTAGGCTTAACTTCTTGCCGAGCCATACAAAAGTTGGGCACATAAACAAAGACAACGCTTATCTGACTTATCGGTTGACCGTAAGTTTTTTGAAGAAAACGACTAAATACAAGGTCAACGGTAAATACCTTGTCCAACGAAAAGGCTACATCGGGCCACTGCGTAAATCGCACATCCTTCGTCTTTAGTCATGCTCAAAGCACGGCGGGAAAATTTATGTGTTGTCGAATGCTGTCGCGGCGCGAATACAATCCCTTTCACAACGCTTTAGATACATCCAAAAAGCCGTCCATCAAGCCTTGATATAATTCTTCCCAGAGTGGCCAGTTAAAAATATTTTCACAGTCTAACACATCTTCAGGTGACCTAGTCGAAGTGGCGGAACGAGAGAGTCGAACGAGGTATCGCACAGCGTTCATGTGCTCGTTAATTAACTGACTTGGTCTTAGGTTTAATGAGACAGGATGAACCAAATTTCAAAATCATTTCACCGTTTTGAATGTAGTTAAGCTTCGGACTAGAAATTTCCCATTACTTTGTTAAACTTGACCGCAAATACCACTTTCACCACAGCTACAGCGCTGTCGCAAGCAAACCGTCGCTTCGTTTCAGAAGGTCGATTCACTTTCTGCGATTGGTTAAACAAAATGACATGTGAATCGCGAGGTGTGGAGAAACTACGATTCGATGACAAACATAGCGGGCAATGTCTTCCTTCGTAATTTTAACCAAAGAAAAATATTGCAAAACATTTAATTTTTGGTTTATCGTGAACTAAAAATGCAGCTCTAATCAGATTAGAATGGGACTCAGCGCCGAAAAAAATTTTAAAAAATTTTAAGTGCTGGGCATTCATTTTGCTTTATGACGAAAAAAAAAGCGACCACGAAGGGACTCAAACCCTCAATCTTCAGATCCGGAGTCGGACGCCTTATCCATTAGGCTACGCGGCCAACCACATAAAGGTAGGAAATCAAAAAAAGAGTTCTTGTAGATATGTAAGTATTTTTTTGTGAAAACTGCGTCATTTTTTTTTTTATAAAGTCAGTTATGATTTTGATTATGCTCAACGTCAGGAGATTCGTCAAGTAAAAAATAAAAATAAAATAAAAAAAACGTTTTCAGCTTTTCCAAGCAACCATAAAATACTCTAAAGAGGTTTAAGTGGGACTTTCAACCAAAAAAGTCTGTGAAAACTTCATAGTGCTGAGAATTTGTTTTTGATTGATCACGAAAAAGAAAGCGACCACGAAGGGACTTGAACCCACAATCTTCCGATCCGAAGTCGGCCGCCTTATCCATTAGGCCAAGCGGCCAATAATATGAAAGAGAGGTCTTTAATGTTTTGCATTGGGAGGAAATCAAACATGAATTTTTTAGGTATGTATGTCTAGTTTATGGAAACTGTGTCAATTTTGTTATAAAGCTATGATAATGATTATGCTCAACGTCAGGAATCTCGTCAATTAAAAGAAATTACAAACGTTTTGAACTTTTCCAAACAACCATAGAATACTCTAAGAGGTTTGAATGGGCTTGTGAACCAAAAAAATCTGTGAAAATGGCAGAGTTCTGAGCATTTATTTTTGTTTTATGACGAAAAAGAAAGCGACCACGAAAGGACTCGAACTCTCCATCTTCCGATCCGAAGTCGGACTCCTTATCCATTAGGCCCCGCGGCCAATCACATAGAGGAAAAAGCTTTTTAATGCTTTGCATTTGGAGGAAACCAAAATTAAATTCTTGCAGATATGCATGTATTAATTTATGAGAACCGTGTACTATAATTCTGATATGCACACACGCACACTTACACACACACTTTATTATTATTTTTCTAGTTCTATTTACAGAAAGGGCATGCCCGCAACTTATGATGCTAAACGTCTGAAAATTCTTTCAGTTAAAATGTTTTTAGCTTTTCCAAACAACCATAGAATACTCTAAAGAGGTTTGAATGGGACTGTCAACCCAAAAAATCTGTAAAAAATTTCGACTACTGAGCATTTATTTTGTTTTGTGACGAAAAAGGAAGCGACCACGAAGGGACTCGAACCCTCAATCTTCCGATCCGAAGTCGGACGCCTTATCCATTAGGCCACGCGGCCAATCACGTGAAGGAGAAAGCTCTTTAATGCCTTGCATTTTGAGGAAATCAAAAAAGAATTCTTTTAAGTATGTATGTCTTGACGTATGGAAACCGTGTCAAAAGTTTTTAAAGGCGTGGTTGTGAAGATGCTCAACGCCAGGAAATTCGTTGAATGAAAATTACAAACGTTTTGGCTTTTCGAACCGGAGAATACTCTATAGAGGTTAGAATAGGACTTTCCGCCTAAAACAATTGTGAAAATGTTTGACTGCCGAGCATTTATTGAGTTTTGTGACAAAAAAGAAAGCGACCTCGAAGGAGCTCGAACCCTCAATCTTCAGATCCGAAGTCGGAACTCTTATCCATTAGGCCACGCTGCCATTCACGCGAAAAAAGAAGCTCTTTATTGCCTTATTGCATTTGCAGGAAATCAAAAAGAAGAGTTGCTGTAAATATGTATGTCTTAATTTATAAAAACCGTGTCAAAATGTTTATACAGGAATGATTATGATAATGCTCAACAGCAGAAAATTCATCGAAAAAAATAACAATCGTTTTTAGCTTTTCCAAATAACCGTAGAAAACTCTAAAGAGGCTAGAATGAAACTTTCCGCCTCAAAAATCTGTGAAAATGTTAGAATACAGAGCATTCATTTTGTTTTGTGACGAGATAAAAAAAGAGACCACGAAGGGAGCCGAACCCTGAATCTTCAGATTCGAAGTAGGACGCCTTATCCATTAGGCCACGCGGCCAATCACATGAAGGAAAAGGCTCTTTATTTACTTGCATTTGGAGGAAATAATAAAGAAAAGAATTGTTGAAATTTATCAAAACCGTGCCAATTTTTTTTATAAAGCTATAATAATGATGATGTTCAACGTCAGAAAATTCGTCTAGTAAAAAAATAACAAACGCTTTTAGTTTTTGTAAACGACCATAAAATACTCTAAAAAGGTTTGAATGAGACTTTCAACCAAAAAAATCTGTGAAAATTTTAGACTACTGAGCATTTACTTTATTTCACAACGAAAAAGAAAGCGACCACGAAGGGACTCGAACTCTCAATCTTCCGATCCGAAGTCGGACGCCTTATCCACTTGTGACAGTTACAAGTGAGCAAATATGAGTCAAACTGCATTCAACACCACAATCTCTAGTTGTGGTAACTCCCTTTACTCTATAAATCTCAAAAACATTTATCCTTTTGTTCGTGCTGTATTAACCGTAAGATTCGTCGCGAGCGGTCTCACCTGTCCTCTTATTATTGTGATCAACATTCTACTAATGGTTTACTTTCTAGAGATTATAGCGGAGCTCCGGCGGCCCAAAGGACCGCTGATGGCTCATCAGTGTCAAAGTGCATCAGGTTATACAAGCCCAAACATTTAGTCTTTGGGCAGCATTTTAATGCTCGTATTCGATTGTTTGTGACGCTCAAGCTAGTTCTCCTCGCTCCCGCTATTTGGGATTCATCTTCCAATGCGAATGACGTATGTTTCTTTGCATAACATGGAAAGTTTGTCCTCAAGATCGCGATAATCGTGAAGCCTGAAAACTAGAATTGAAAAGTCGTACTCGTACTCAATTTTGTACTCGTAGTCCAATCTAAAGCTCCCTTTTATCCCGAGGAACTGCACGCCCGCGGTGCGGGAAAGTTACTAGTATTAATCTGCCGTAATCATTAGCTTTTTTAGAGGCTCGCAAAACTATCCTTTAATAGAGACTTTTTCGACAAATTGCTCAGTGCTATGGCCTCAATGAGACTGTTCGCTTTGTTTCGCGAAATTTAATTCCAGAAGCTCAACTCTGCAGTAGTTGTGCCATCCATATGAAGACCGGATTGTCAGTTGTCAATTTTTACTAAACTTCGGAGCGGAAAGTTAAATTACCTGTGTCATCATAAACGCTCTAAATGCATATCAAAAAAGCAAACATTTAGTCTTATTTAGAATTGTAATAGATATATCAAATGAGCTAAAACCCAGAAAGCAAAGAAAACTAGTTTCCATTTTTTGTGCAACAATCTCAGTCTTATAGATCTTGATCTAGAAATAAAAACGATACATATAACTCCAATAGTGATTAATACAGTCACTGTGATTACAGGAGCTTTATCTACTTGTCAGCAAAACTACTCGAAAAAGTTCACAGATGAAGGAAGGACATGCTTTTTCATGAGCCACACGGGTGCCGGATTTCTCTAGACTGGAACTTTTAGGTCTTTATTAATTAATCAAATTAAAGGGCGAATATTGAAGCGATCGTACTTCTCTCGAAACCCATTCGAAACCGAGAGCATAGTCCAGTTTGTGATTGACAGCTGTTGTCTCGTTAGGCAATCAAATTATTTGTCTTTTGAACAATTCTAAGAAGGATGGTGATTGGCGTATTTTACCTGACGCCAGTTTTCTCTCTTTAAAAATAAAGTTTGGGTTAAGAATATTAAATGAATGCCTGTGGGGAAATTAAGGGGTTCTTAATCATAAAACAGGTATGAAAAGAATCTTCAACGGTGAACTGTTCTGAGGTGAAGCCAACTACATTTACAAGCACATGTTCTAAACTCTTTAATCCCTGGATGCCTTTCAATGATTCAAACGACCTCATAATCAAACTGTACAAATGCGATCCTGTTGGGATAATTAAATTGTCTATAAACAGACATTTTTCGCGAAGACCGTTATGCGGCTTTGCGCGGCACTCGAATGCGACTCGTGTTTTCCCTACATTTTTCGCGTGCTCTACCGCTTCCTGCACTCTTTTTTTTCTAAAGGCAGAAAAAAGAAACTAATTACAACCAATTTTTTGCACGCTGCTAGAATGTCTGCATCAATGGCTGCAGCCAAAATGAAACACGGATCTCTCGAAAGTAAACAACATTATAGAACACAACTAAGTTCTGTATATCGAATAACTTCAAAGAAAAACAACGACACGAACGGTAGGTAGACTTCAGAGATAAATTCATATCACTAATTAAATCAAGGTCAACGCATAACAACCATTACTTAAACTCTTAGCAAAAAAGCTAAGAAAGGAGAAATATTTAATGTGCTAAAAAAAATGTTGAGACGAAATATTGCAAAACACTTCTTTCGCAATGGTGTTATTGAAGCAATATTTTAAATGAACTCTGACATGGCACTTTGCGGGTTCAAATCTCATGATGTTTTCTAGTTGCAGTTTATTGTGTCTTGTCTACTGAATACTTCAGGATTGGCCGAAGCTTGAATTAAGTGAATCATAAATTCTGCCCAAT
>JAHPZR010014126.1:17500-21117 GCA_019787425.1 Platygyra sinensis
AAGGAAGTGTTTAGGATTGAATTCTTCTCTTATGGTGTGAAATTAGAAGAAGACGTTGACTTTGTACACCTGCGTCTAGTGTGTCAGTCATGCTCTCGTTATTTTTATCGTTTGAGAAGTTCAGGTCATCCTCCCGAATCACATAGTTTACCATTTGCGTGGGAGCCACATAGTACAGTGAAGAAGATGAAAATTGTGTAAATGAATCACTCTCACCAAGGTATACAATGTGATACACTGTGCATTGTCGTTTTAATTTTAGAATAATTTTCAGTAGCTTGCTGTAAGTAACTTTGCAATATTTTTGGTTTTTGCATTACTTCACTTGTCCAAAATCTGGCTCTGCCTCAGTGTAAGAACCTTTGAAACTCACCAGTAACGTAAAACAAAGAAAACAAAATAGCCCTAACCCTAACAATAGCTACAAAACAAAGAAAAAGTTCACAGGTTCTTACACCGAGGTAAACTCCCAAAATCTAGCACATAATTTTCTTACTCAATAAGCCTGAGAAGAATAATTACCGTATTTCAAGGAATAATAGCCGTCCCTCGAATAATCGCCTCCTTCGAATAATCGCCCCCCTTTGACTGAAATATTTGAAATAATCGCCTCCCTCGAATAATCACTCCCCCCCCCCCTCCCCTTCGCCATTTTGTCTTTCTCGTATCCCCTCCTAGTCAAGTTAAAAATTGAAATCTTGGGTAACAAACAAGCTTTCATTTAATTGCTTACAACTGAATGGTTACAAAAGTGCCAGTTTTTTATAGTTTTTTCTATGGTAATGTTCATGTATTTCAGTTTTTCTGTTATTGCTTGGTATAATAGAACAAAATATATGGGGCACGACCTCTTGTGAGAAATATTTGAAATAATCGCCTCCCTTGAATAATCGCCTTCCCTCGAATAATCGACCCCTTTTCGTGCAAAAATAGAAATAATCGCCCCCGGCTATTATTCGAGGAAATACAGTAATATTTTTTTTCATGTAGGGTGATTATCAAGGTATCTGTACTTTCATTCATTTTATGAAAAGCACCACAAAGGAAAACAGAGGGAAAGAAAAGATATTGCAGGACAGACATTTGGAAAATTAGTGCTATAGTATTATAAGATCCTGGTATGAGATGATTATTGCAAGATATGAATTAATTTTCAACTAGTAAAGGTAAAGGCATCTCTATAGTCACTTAGTTGAGTAATAATACTAAAATCCATTACGATGTTATTGATATGCAAAATGGTTAATGAATACCCTGATTACTATTTCAAGAGTACTTTGAAATAAATGTAAGCGCTAAACTGTTTTTCCTTGTTTAACCACAGTAAATGGCCAAACAAACTGAATCAAGCAAGAAGTGATCCTGCTAAGAAAGAAGAGCTGGCCAGACATTGTTCTTCAAATACTGATGGTACCTTACTATGTTAAGAGGTAAATACATGCATGTATGATGTCATTGGGAAAATTAAGTTATATTATTTCTTCTTTGTAAAGTTTTATATTCTTTAGCTCTGCCCAGTTTGTGCAATTTACATTGTGCACTGAACCATCATTGTTGTAGGATAGATACAGCAGGAAACAATTTATATCTATATATATGCTGTGGGTCAATTTGTTTTTTAAGTCAGAATGATTCCAACCAGGCCTAGATTAATTTGTTTCAACCACGGTTAAATTTTTCATACCAGTTTAATTTTTTTTCAGTTCACTTTTTGGGGGATGGGGGTTATTAAAAAAAATTACATGTACACCCCTTACCCCCCTAAGTCTCTAACCCTACCCTACCCTGCCAGGATCTCGTACATGTACCAACCCTTAATACTTAATAGGAGTGTGTTTTAAATATTTTGGTTAAATGGTTGCAAACCATCTTTGTCTTAATTATAATTTGCAATCTGCTTATGAGATTTCATTTCAAACATTAAGTTATATTTTCATTCACCAGTTTGGAGGTACTTCCTTTTGATTTTTCAGCTGTTTGTGTACATTGATAATTTTGTGCACATTAAATTTATTAAGTGTCTCTATTTTCTGTTTGATCTGAATTGTGCTCACCATCTTTTTAACTCAAGATATAACTCTTTTTCATCCACCTGTTGCCATTCACTGTAAACAAGTCCCATGTCAAGATGTATCGACAGTACTTTTCGACCAGTTCTCTAACCAATACAATTTAAAGACAGCAAATTAAATTAATAATTAGTTTGTTTGGTTTACTCGCCTGACCTTTGTTGGGTATCAATGCTCTTGCTAAAATGAATGTATTTATTTAGTTGAGCATAAGTGTACTCCGAACAAATTTAATGCAATGATTTCATCTTTCTTCTTATTGGGGTTATTTGGTTATCTTATCAAGTCGCTGCCAATGACCAACTGACCGACCAACCGAGTGGCTGGCTGGCTGTGAGGAAACTTAAGTTTGTCCCTTTTTGATAATTTTTCCTTTGTGTATAATTTGTAGGTATTTGTTAGACAGCTTGGACCAGGATGTTTCCCTAGGCGGTTCAGCTCTTTATAGAAACCTCGTGAATAAGGATGGACAACAGAAGGAATCTGCTATTTGAGTACTTTATGGAAGGGGCATCGAGATCTGATGTACCTATTTCAGTGGTTCATACTACATACCGAGGGAGAGAGAGCCCAGGAAGAGGACATAAACAACGCTTCCAAAAACGCCTGTTAATGTTTAAGAAAATAAATATCTTCTATGGAGTTCAATTTGCTGTTTCTCTGTTTTTTTTTTAACGACTGCCGCTCACAAAATTCCGAACGGATAAAAAAAATCCGTACCGTATTCGAGCACTCGAGGTCTATTTTCGCTGCGACGCTCTCCGTCGATAGAAATGCGATCAAGCTTTTCCAATTTGTTATGAATAAAGACTGGCTCTTATTATTTTACCCAGGGCAAAATTTCTACTTCTCTATCTATTCCTATTCGAAACCTTACTTGTGTTTAACCGTACAAAAAAAACGGAATCAAATGTTGAATTTTTAGCCGCGCCGAGACGTTTTCGCACAAAAGTAGCCGCCATATTGAAAAGGAGATGGTTGCTATGATAACGTGTCACGTGAACTTAAACTTGGAGTCTGATTGGCTAATAAGTTGTTTTGGTCCAGGTTATCAAATTTGATAACTGTGCCGGACTGGTCAAGGAAAACTATTTCGGAAGTTGATGAGTTCGAAACGAAATTCTTTGGAACTGGACAGAGTTGATACAGGACAAGGAAATTCCACATGCAACAATAAACCTACGAACTGACAAGGTGGGCAGAGCCGCATGGTGGATGAGAAGAAACACTTCTGGTATAAAACCCAAAAAGTGCCTACAAAACAAGTGAATTATAAAGCGCAAAAAGACAGACACCCAATTTCGAATTCATTTAAAACGTACTCGAACCGTGATTTCTCTAAGTTTGAAATGTCTTAAATTGTTAATGTTTTGATTCTGTCGTCTTTGTTAAATTTCGATAAGAAATGTTCTTTTCATTTGTTCGGAATAGGGCACAAAAAAGAATCATTTTTTATCCCCAAAAGTTATGGCAACAAATTAATAGCCAGACATTTTACTTTAGAAGAACGTTTGTAGTGTCAGTATTTCATCAGATAATATCCTATAC
>JAHPZR010014127.1:0-7500 GCA_019787425.1 Platygyra sinensis
GAATATTTAAGCAATAGAAAACGTTTTCCGTGTTTGCATAGCCTGATATAAACACGAGAGGGGTTGGGAGAATTCGAGACAGTTTTGCAAACCCGAGACGAAGTCGAGGGTTTGCATAGCTGTCGAGAATTCTCCCAATCCCTTTGAGTATTTATATCAAGCTATGCAAACACAGGAAAAAGGTTTTCTATTGCTTTTATAAAATATTTCTCAAAATTAATTCGACAAATGAAGAGAAATTTTGTTTATTGACTTCTTGATACAAAAAGCTTTTCTCAATACACGCTCTAGACAATCATCTTTCCTACTAACCAATCAAAACGCGCATCTGATAACGCACAAACCAATCAAATTTCGCGTTACAAAAATCAAAATTTGTGGCAAAATCGCCAGCGAGCAAGCGAGCGCCGTGTAAATGAAAGCGATATCAGCTTTGAATCCTTCTAAATCTTTGGATGAAATGCCTAAAGTTCGGTGAAAACAGAAGAAATGTTCAAAAGATTTACGACTCTGTAAGGAAAGAACTTCAAGATGAAATCACTGTGCTTGATCGCTCTTGAAAGTGACGCAAACTTGCCCGATTTGGCAGCCCGAGAAGATGGTTGAGAAGTTGAATCGCTCATCGTGCCTTGTGAAGTTTTGCTGGTTTGGAATCATAGCACAAGCAGGCAAGGTTGAGTTAATGCAGTTAAGTCGAAGGGCATTAAGACGAAATCCGATAGAAGATGGAGCAATTTCAGGTTTGAGTGGACAAAAATCTGTACCAGAGTAATTTGATATATTTTACAGTCATTTTTACATTTTTAAAAAGCTAAATACATAAATAATTGCTTGAAACAACTCCGAAAAATAATTTCCCACGGGAACGAGAGAAAATAAATTTCAAAGTTCAGTGATTTTGTGGAAACACAGGCAAAATTCCATCATCAGTTTCATTTCACCAAAACTTTTAAGCGTTTCATACGAAGTTCAACATTCGTTTTCGACGTTTGGTGTTGCTAGAAATGAATTGTTTTGAGAAGATAATTAAAAGAGCCCTACAGAAGTTTGCAATACAATGTAAATAATCTTGGTACAAGATTTTTGTCCACTTGTTACTCCAACGTCTGGCGGATTCCGTCTTAAATCCATCAGTCTGGTGAACTGTCTGGTACATTCTTCCAAGCTTTAATGGTCATTTTTTGAACACTTGTCAGCCAAAACGCGGCAACCGATCGGCCGTATAAAATTTGATTTGAATAGATTTCGCATTCGCATACTGTAGCATACCTGTATAGTTGACTTTTAATTTTATTGCACATCTTTTTTAAAAAACAGCATGTGATTTTGAGAATTTTATTGTAGTAATTAAATGCAAAAATTACTTTGAAAAACGTTTACTGTGTATTTTGTTGCATAGAAATATTTTGTTGACTTCGCTTGAGCTCCCTCGGCAAGGTCGTCTTGCTCACTAACATCGAGGCATACAAAGCGCTGTTGATCTTCTTTCTTTTGCTTTCTTTCCACGGGTCCTGAAGGAAAGAGATAGTCAATCCCCAAATCAAAACTTGGAAAATTTTCTTCATTTGAATTCCTTAATATTTGTACTTGAGAGTTGAATTACCGGCTTTGAAATGTTTTCAAATTGTGCCGGGGAAACACAGAAAGCATGACGTGACGACCGTGTTTGCATACTCTCATCTAAACACGCCTATCGACCAATGAGAATGCGCGTACTCTCCTACATATTTTATAATATCAGGTGAAATACTGACACTACAAACGTCCTTCTAAAGTAAAATGTCTGGCTATTAATTTGTTGCCATAACTTTTAAGAATAAAACATGATTCTTTTTTTGTGGCCTATTCCGAACAAATGAAAAGAACATTTCTTATCGAAATTTAACAAAGACGACAAAATCAAAACATTAACAATTTAAGACATTTCAAACTGAGAGAAAGCACGGTTCGATTACGTTTTAAAACAAATTGGGTGTCTGTCTTTTTGCGCTTTATAATTCACTTGTTTTGTAGGCATTCTTTGGGTTTTATACCAGAAGTGTTTCTTCTCATCCACCATGCGGCTCTGCCTGCCTTGTCGGTTCGTGTATTTATTGTTGCATGTGGAATTTCCTTGTCCTGTATCAACTCAGTCCAGTTCCAAAGAATTTCGTTTTGAATTCATCAGCTTCCGAAATAGTTTTCTTTGACAACAACTTAATGAACGATACGCGGAAATATCTTATTCTAAAAGCATAAATCAACGGATTTAATGTTGAATTCAGAACTGGCAATAAAGTTAAAAGAATCAAAGCATTAACCGTTATATTGGGAGGGATTCTTTCCTTGAAAGTGAGCAGAATATTAACACAGATATTAGATGGAATATAACACAGTAAAATAACTAGCAGTACAATAACAGTCGTGTAAAAAGCTTTCCTTTTCTTGAGTAACTAGAGGTTGTGGTGTTGAATGTAGTGTGATTCATATTCGCTCTATTCTGACTTGCCGTGGCCGCGTACCTTTGCGTTTTGTACTTTACTGCTTAGATGGATCTAATTGGTTTCAAAAGGTATTGGTTGAGAGATCAGTGCTTGGAGTAATTAATTTTTAAATTTATCTACCTGATTACAAATTCATGAACTTAATTTACATTTCCATCAATTTTTTTTTTTTTTTTTTTTTTTTCATTTTGAAACTTTAATTAAGTATTTAGGAACTTCAATCCGGCATTCAATTCACATATTGAGCAGAATTTATGATTCACTTAATTCAAGATACTGAATCCTGAAGTATTCAGTACACAAGACGATAAACTCCAACTAGAAAACATGACGAGATTTGAACCCACTAAGTTCCATGTCAGAGTTCATTTAAAATATGTTTCAATAACACCATTGTGAAAGCAGTGTTTTGTAGTATTTCGTCTCAATTTTTTTTAGCACATTAAGTATTTCTCCTTTCTTGGCTTTTGTGCTAAGAGTTTAAGAAATGGTAGTTATGCGTTGCCCCAGATTTAGTGATATGAATTTCTCTCTGACATCTACCTACCGGCGCTCGTGTCGCTGTTTTCCTTTGAAGTTATTCGATATACAGAGCTTAGTTGTGTTCTATAAAGTTGTTTACTTTCGCGAGATCCGTTTGTCAGTTTGGCAACAGCCATTGATGCAGCCATTCTAGCAGCGTGCAAGAAATTGGTTGTAATCTTTTTTTATTATTATTATTATTAGTTATCTGCCTTACGTTTTAGTATTAAAATGTCTGTTATTTCTTGTGTGTACCGCCCAGATCGAGGCGCAGTCTTCAAAGAGAACATCATCAATTTCCAGCCATCTCTAGCGGCTAACGGCGTCGTTCTTAAAATGAATGGTTGTAAGAATAAATTCCAACCAATTTTTGCTGAACGGAAACATAAAGGTTAACAGTTATTCAAGTTGTTGATTGAAAGCTTTGCTCAAAAGACTTTTTAGTTCCCAGTGAGTTTAGAGGGATTAATACAGAGTGCAATTATTTCTTATTTTTTTTTTTTTCGTTATCATCCTTGGTAATATTCATTTTATTTTGTTTTTATTCGTGAAAAAAAAAAAAAAAAAAGATGCAAGCTATATTTAATTAATAAAAAAACCTTCTCTGTGCCCTGTTCGTTTGTAAAGAGCGCAGGAACCGGTAGGGCACGAAAGAAGTGTAGGGGAAAACACGAGTCGCCCTTGAATTCCTTTGGTCGCTGAGTTTGGCACCGTTCATATTGAGAAAGCTGTAGTTTTGACTTCAGCATCGATTTTCTCGGAAACTGTTGGAGGGATGAAGCTGAAATTCGGCGAAGAGATAGAAAAAAATCTCATCTATCAAGATCCGTCGCCATTCAGCTGAGATTTTCAGTATTTTAACGTTAATTCTAGTTTGAGGTGGAGGAGCTCACGGCTGACGGCCGCTAAGTTGCAAGCCTTGTCTCCCTCTCTGGTCTTAACCGTCACCGGCCAAAAGTAATTTCGCTATAAGACGCTTTAGACAGCCCAAGAAGACGAAAAAGCACCATACGTGAGTCGATTAAGGTTTCATTTAACTTTACTGGAATATTCAGACCGGAATGTGATTTAGATGTACAATTTTCAGTGCTTTATTCAAATCCCTGCTAGATTCTCTTCGTTTCATATAAACACATTCTCGTCCCCAGAGGCCGCGATCCTTTTGGTCAGTGACGGAGATCGCGACCTCTGGCTAGGTCCAACACCGGAAGACCGTGATTCACGGACTTACCGTCACTCTGCGCATGCTCAGAGTCGAGTCTGACAAATCTGATTGGTTCTGGTCTCAATCTATTGTGTTTACAAAGCCATTCAAAACCGGAAGACCGTGATTCACGGACTTACCGTCACTCTGCGCATGCTCAGAGTCGAGTCTGACAAATCTGATTGGTTCTGGTCTCAATCTATTGTGTTTACAAAGCCATTCAAAACCGGAATGTCGTTGGACCGGGCCAGAGATCGCGATCTCCGTCACTGACCAAAAGGATCGCGGCCTCTGGGGACGAGAAAGATATAAACAAACCACGAACACATAGAATGGTCTGCCTGTGGTGCGATGCTCTACCAACTGACCTATGAAGGCAAACATTGGGAGCGAGGCCAATTTATTGAGTTCATATCTCCCGTGAGGAGCGAAATGATGTTAAGTATATGAAACAATTCATAACTGAACTGCGGTTGTAGATGAAATGAAGAATGATCATCGCAGTTAATTTGAATGAATGGAGGTCGCAGTTAATTTGAATGAAAGAGTGGAATTGACTCAAATGAAATATTATGAGACCATTTTCATTGTTGCCATATTTGGTGAAAAAACTGTCAGATAATACGTTCCTTAAAGCGCGACGAAAAATACATTTTTTCACCATAATCCTTATTTCGCTACTTTTTTCCTTGCCGCTTAGCGTTTTCCCGACCTCGATTTTGAAATAACTGTGTGTTTAAAAGTGAAATTTGATCGATATAGACGGAGAAAAAGTTCCCGATGAAATTTAGATTATTAGAACCTCCAAGGAAAATCAGTTTAGAAATTTCTTCGTTTGAGAAATCAGGGAAAATATCGTCGCTCAGACTTGCTAAAAATAGGCTCATAGAGCGTATTGGTAGCTACAGCTCCTTTTTTTGTGCACGTTTACTGACCGAGCCGCAGGCGACACCAACAAACCTGGAAAAGAAAAAGATCAGCATTCTTTATTACGGACAGAAGTAGCTGGTTTAGTTACGCATTTCTTTATAATGGCCCTTTCTAATCTGTTGATAAATCAATGCGTTTCCAAGATTCAATCACGGTAGACGCTCGCGCGAATGGTAAGCATGTATTTACGTTTCTTAGGTTGCTTTTGTAAACATGAAACTAAAATTGAAGAGTTACAATAAAATTCCGCAATTCGCCAAAATTAATTTCTCAGTAGTTGATGTATCAGGTTGTATTGCAAAAGGTGGACCGTATTCTCCAAACGTTAAAACTCAATGAACGTAAACAAGTAATGTCAAACGTTTCACTAAGAAAATTACAACCGCATTTCAGCTAAAGGGTGAGATTCGCCCGTTTTTAAGCCAAATGTTGAATTTTCAGCTAAAATGGTAAATATATATTTATTTCATAAGTACTGAGATTCATCCACGGAGATGACAGTGATGAAAAAATCGTTCTGTTTTTAGTCGCAGCCAATCAGCGACGCGAACGATGAAATTTCACTAGTGAAAAATCATCGTTCGCGGCTTCTGATTGGACGAACGATGTTTTTCAGTAGTGAAAGGTGATCGTACGGCAAGCCACGTCATCCTTGGCGCGAAAACTGGCAAGCCACCCCTATATTTTAAAGATGTCGGAAAGCTTTGTAGACGTCGGTTCAGTTGACAATTTTATCGCAGAACAAGAGAGCAAAGCCACATTACAAAAACACAACGAGATGTAAAACTTTTGCAAACCTTTTTAGGAACCAGAAATTAACTTAGAAAAGTTGAAGAAATTTCAGCATTGGAGTTAAACGAATACATCTGCGAGTTTATCATTTCGGTCAGCTTTGACAAGCGAAGAGTTCGAAGTATTGTACGTCAAGGTTTGTTCGGTATGTAATAATGTTTGCTACTGACGGAACTGAAAGAGATCTTGTCGCTGTTTACAAACGTTTTGCCAGGAAGAGACCTGAGGAAATAAATCAAGACGATGCTACCTAGTCGTGAACAACACTTCAAAGCCGTGCAGACTCGCTCGCAAGAAAAGGTTGGTTAAAGTCCGGCGCTGCTGGTGTTAACAAACTAAACCATTCAATGAAGACAATGGTTCAGAAAGCAGGAATTCAGAACAACACTCTTCTAGACATTTGTCTTCATTGAAATATGATGAACACAGTAAGTTATGTAGACTTTATTCGCTTTCATTTAAATTTTGTTGTTGCGCGATTTGGAACATTTTTTTACCCGCATTTCATAGCCCCATTTGTGAAATATGTCTACAAAATACTACACGAAAAAAATCTCAGAACTTATGAAATAAACAAATCCCAGCACGAAAAATGCTTTGTACGATTTTATTCACTCGTTGATTTGTATCAGAAAACTCACTCGTTCGCTGCGCTCACTCGTGAATAAAAATCGTACGCCCGCATTTTCCATGAAGTAATCTTTATTTATCCAGAGGATAAGGAAAAATCGTCTTAACCTTGCTTGTGTTTGAGACAAGCAAATAGATTTTATTTGTGTGGAAAGAGCTAAGAAATTATGTAATAATAATTCTTTAAAAATTAGATTATTTTCTTAAATGTGCAAATTTTAAGCAAGTAAAATAGATAACCCCGAAATTCTGGAGTTTCAGTTTCCGGTTTTGTATGGTTTTCGAGTTCCTCAGAAAATAAAGAAAGCACACATGTCAAAATGAACATTTCGTTGGTTGCATACGTTGCTTAACTGATGTAGAAAAAGTGAAGACAACACATTTGCCACAAAAAAAATTGAGTGGTCGGTTCTGGCAATCCATCAGATATACTGACGTACTTCAGTCTATGGTCAATAATGTTGCCTACTTTCGCAATGCATGTTTGTTGTTTCTTTTTAAGGCAGCCAAACAGCCTGGACGAAACTGTTTAGTTATTTTAAGTTTATGACTACATTGTAGGTCCAACTGGATTGGGAGATGCAACTGTTTTTTGATATATATTGAGCCGGACTCACGGACTCAGTAAACATAAGGGGAATCGCTGCCCAAGCTCGGAAAATCGAAAATTCTAACATGTTTGTCTTAAGAACCCTTTTAGTGAGCTACTGTTCGAAAATATTAATCCAATTTTCTAAGAAGTTAAAGCCTGTAAACGAAATCGTAAAAAAAAAACCACGAACTACAGCCCTTTGCCTCATTCAAAATGCAAAAAAAAAAAAAAAAAATATCGGGATGATTGGCAAACTTTTCGTTTTGCATTGAAACAATCCACAATTCTTAAACACGGGATAAACTTGGCTTTAAAGCTCTACCCTTCTGCTCTCCAACAATTGGAAG
>JAHPZR010014127.1:12500-18461 GCA_019787425.1 Platygyra sinensis
AATATAAAGGTAGGTAATTCAAGTTGTAGATTGAAAAGCTTCGCTGAAAAGACTTTTGAGTGCCCGGTGAGTTGAAAGGAAATACTACAGAGTGCAATTACGTCGCGTAGTCTATTTGCACCAAAAATATTTCTTAACCCTCCTTTACTCGTTTAACATCCTTGGTGATTTTCATTTTATTTGGCTTTTCCTCCAGAAAAAAAGCATGGAAGCTATATTTAACAAATAGAGAAACCTTCCCCGTGCTCTTTTCTTTTGCTACACGATTGTTTTCCCAACTGTGGTCCGCTCTCAGTTTGGTTTTCATTTAACAGTAGTGCAATATAATTGTTCAAATGTTATTGGTAGATTGCTTCTTCACTAGTTTTCAAAATTGAAAATTGTAATAAAACAAAAAGAACCGAACTGAACTCCAGTCAACTCAAATAAGAGATTTGCTTTGGTACAAATTTCGGTAATTTTCGTTCATCCTGCCAGATAGAGTTTGTGAGCTTTTTTATGATCCACACAAGTTAAGGCCAAAACTGTTTTCTTCGCCTTTTAGCACAGGACACAAAAACAATTTCGAAGAGCCTTGATCGAGTACTTCGAGAAGCGAAAAGCGCAAGCTGCAAGAAAATTTGCCTCGTTCATGGTTTTGTTTTCTTTGGTTTTTTCGTCTTTACCATTGTCCCTTGAAAATTAGATTTTCATTACCATTCGAATTTACAGTAGTTACTTTTGTGCAATACTGAAGTGAAATACTGACACTACACACGCCTTTGTAAAGTAAAATGTCTGGCTATTAATTTGTTGAAATGTTTGCGAGATTTATAGGTTAAAGGGCCGGGAACCACCACAACTAGAGGTTGTGGTGTTGAATGTAGTGTGATTCATATTCGCTCTATTCTGACTTGCCATAACGCGTACCTTTGCGTTTTGTACTTTACTGCTAAGATTGAATTAATTGGTTTCAACAGGTATTGGTCGAAAGATCAGTGCTTGGAGTAATTAAATTTTTTAACTACCTGATCACAAATTCATGAACTTAAATTACATTTTTCATGACTTTTTTTTTTTTCATTTTCAAACTATAATGAAGTATTTAGCAACTTTTGCATTCAATTCACATATTGAGTAGAATTTATGATTCACTTAATTCAAGATCCTGAGGAGTATTCAGTAGATAAGACACCAACACCTTAGACCTTTATCACGCATTGCTGAAACAATAGATTTTGCACGTCTAACCTCTCATCCAGTGCGAGGCTGGACGTGCAAAAACAAAGCTTTTTGCTCTCCTGGGACTCAAAATAGCCGCCGTGTGATAAAGGTCTATTGCGAAAGCAATGTTTTGTAGTATTTCATCTCAACATTTTTTAGCACATTAAGTATTTCTCCTTTCTTGGCTGTTGTGCTAAGAGTTTAAGTAATGGAAGTTATGCGTTGACCCAGATTTAATGATATGAATTTCTCTCTGACGTCTACCTACCGTTCGTGTCGTTGTTTTCCTTTGTTATATTCTAATCACACTGAAACGATTATAAAATATTTTGTAACTAATCTAAATAATCACAAAACACAGAATAGGAGCGGGCATCTCGTTTATTGATGCCCGCGTTCGAAAATAAAGAAAGAGAAATGGCAAACTAAAGATGTAAACTTTTAGACACTGAGAGCAGAGAATCTAGATTGTCCTTGATATAACCGTCTTTAGCTTGATCCGATTTCCACCTTCCATGACGCTTAAAAAGCCGATCGCCAACGCCTGCGTTAGCGGCCGCGGAAGCTCCTCCCGCCCTTAAACTATGTAGACTAAATAAATTCTTCGGATAACCTAATTCAACAAACGCTTGTAAAACTATTTCTCTCGTTCTAGAGTAACTCACACCCGCACTACGAAGACTATAAGTAGAGGTAGCCTTATGAAAATACAAAGAGCGAAAAAAGGGTAACGAAGACGACAAATCTAAATTAGCAGCAGAAACGTATCTGCGAAGCAGATTGAAAGGGCAAGAAACGTGCCCTGTTTTTGCCAACAAGACGTAGGCACCATCCCTATAAACATCGGTTTTACTTTTGTAAACCTAAATCTTGACAAAAGAATCGCAAAAACTAACATCGCGACAACGTAGGCTAGCTAACTCATTATAGCGGAGAAAGGCGGTATACGCAGTTACGCAAATGGTAGCTAAACGAAGATCAGAAAGGTTAGCATCAGGCCCGGCAAATCTATTGCAAATATCTACAATCATAGCTGGGGTAACGGGTTCTTTTTTGGAAACAGGTTTCGCAAGACTTCTTTTAGCTGCCTCAAGCACGTTCTTAACCAATTTGGAATCGCAGGGACTTTGAAAACCATACAAATTATGCGCCCAATTAATACCATAGCAAGCAGACTCAAGGGAAGAATAAGGAGAACCACCCTGAATCAGGGACTCTAAATAAAGAGCAACTGATATCTCGTCCGTTGGCAGGCAAAGGACCTCGTTGTAAGGTGAAGACCATTCCCTGAATTTTTGAAAAGCTCTTGAGTAACGGTCCTTCGCCTCGATGGTACGCAAGGGAAGATCGGCTGCTAACTTACGAAGCTCTGAATCCTTTAGATGAGCAATCTTCAAAGCAAACGCACGTCCACCTTCTTTGCCTAATCTCTGTAATGTAACTTTGTGCTTGTCGTCAGTTTGCGGCCTTGCTGCTTGAAGGAACTGCAACGGTTCCTCTAAGGCGGCTGGGGCAGGAAGTTGAATTTGCCCAATGCCCTCTCTGCCCGCAACTGAAGCACTTGTCTGAAGGTTGAGGTCGACGCTCGCGAAAGGACTGCCCACGAAAAAGTTGCTGATTAACAGGAAAAGTATTGGAAGGCCCAACAGAAGAAACTTCACTCGATGGCTGACGAGTACTTGTATAGCTAGGTCAGGCAGACGATGTCCTACGCTTCTTCTCGCGGATCTTGGCCAATGCCCGTCTCTCTGCTGAACGAAGCTTCCTTTCATCATCAGAATCCTCCGCTAACTCATATGAGTCGTACTCCTCGACGGCTGTCCAGCCCGCGGGACTCTTATCCGCAAAGCGAATAAGCTTGTTTCGTTTGGTAATAAGTGTCTTCACCGATTCAAGTTCAGAAATCGCCGCCGAAAGGTTTCCTTTCGAAATGTTCTTAATGGCGCCGTCCACTAAGTCGTGCAAAGAGATGTTAAGTTCGTACTGTACTTTGTTTCCCTTGAAAGTAAGGGAATTTGCAGCTTTCGATTCGATTTTCAGCTTCTTAAGCTGCGATTGTGTGGTAGCTTCTTTGTCCTCGAGATCGCGCTTGAAGGCGGCGAACTTTTGATCAAATTTGGCGTCCAAAAGCTGGGAAAATAACCGCAAAGTTTCAGCGTTTGATAAGGACGTATCCGAGGAAGGAGCACTCAGTTGAGCAGAGTCTCCGGCGTAGCTAGTTTCCAAAGACGCGTGAGGGACGCTCGCTGTTTCGGTATCTGACATGGCAATAAAAACTAGGGTTGAAAGAGATGCCTCGAATGGCTCTTGCATAACTTGACGAACCTTAAATAGTGTACTAGCCCCTTGAGACACCTTACAAGCACGCTTAAAATACTCAGCAGTATTATGCAACCTAATATACATACTCTTGTCAAAATTAACAAAACGTTACAAAATATGTAAGTTATTCGCTATACAGAGCTTAGTTGTGTTCTATATTGTTGTTTACTTTCGTTTGAACCTGCGACCTAGCTTCCGCACGGCAGTCCGGTGCTCTACCAACTAAGCTAACCGGTCGGCGGCTAACGGCGTGGTTCTTAAAGAGAATGGTTTAAGGAATAAATTCCAACTAATTTGTGCTGAACGGTGCAATAAAGGTAATTAGTTATTTAAGCTGTTGATTGAAAAGCTTTGCTCAAAACACTTTTGAGTGCCCAGTGAGTTTAGAGGGATTACTACAGAGCTGCGAACAATAAGTGGGCAGTTCTTTTACACCAAAAATTATTTTTTTACCAGTTTTTTTTTCGTTTATCACCCTTGGTAATTTTCATTTGTTTTTGCTTTTCCTCCAGAAAAAAGAGATGCAAGCTTTCCGTGTGCTCTGTTCGTTTGTAAAGAGCGCAGGAAGCGGTAGAGCACGAGAGAAATGTAGGGAAAACACGAGTCGTATTCGAGTGCTTCGCAAAGCCGCATAACGGTCCTCGCGAAAAATGTCTGTTTATAGAAGATTTACTGATTACCGCAACACGGTCGCATTTGTACATTTTGATTATGAGGTCGTTTATATCATTGAAAGGCATCCAGGGATTAAAGAGTTTAGAACATGTGCTTGTAAATGTAGTCGGCTTCACCACAGAATAGTTCACCGTTGAAGATTCTTTTCATAGCTGTTTTATGATTAAGAGCCCATTAATTTCCCACAGGCATTCATTTAATATTCTTAACCCAAACTTTATTTTTTAAAGAGAGAAAACTAGCGTCAGCTAAAATACGCCAATCACCATCCTTGTTAGAATTGCTCAAAAGACAAATAATTTGATTGGCTAACGAGACAAGAGCTGTCAATCACAAACTGGACTTAACTATGCTCTCGGTTTCGAATGGGTTTCAAGAGAAGTAGGATCGCTTCAATATTCGCCCTTTAATTTGATTTATTAAGAAGGATCCAAAAGTTCCAGTCTAAAGAAATCCGGCACCCTTGTGGCTCATGAAAAAAGAAAAACACTTTCTACCACGGAAAAAAATAATGTCCTTCCTTCAACTGTGAACTTTTTCGAGTAGTTTTGCTGACCAGTAGATTAAGCTCCTGTAATCACAGTGACTGTATTAATCACTATTGGAGTTATATATATCGTTTTTATTTCTAGATCAAGATCTATGAGACTGAGATTGTTGCACAAAAAATGGAAACTAGTTTTCTTTGCTTTCTGGGTTTTAGCTCATTTGATATATCTATTACAATTCTAAATAAGACTAAATGTTTGCTTTTTTGATATGCATTTAGAGCGTTTATGATGACACAGGTAATTTAACTTTCCGCTCCGAAGTTTAGTAAAAATTGATAACTGACAATCCGGTCTTCATATGGATGGCACAATTACTGCAGAGTTTAGCTTCTGGAATTAAATTTCGGGAAACAAAGCGAACAGTCTCATTGAGGCCATAGCAGCAATTTGTCGAAAAAGTCTCTAATAAAGGAAGGCTTTGCGAGCCTCTAAAAAAGCTAATGATTACGGCAGATTAATACTAGTAACTTTCCCGCACCGCGGGCGTGGAGTTCTTCGGGATAAAAGGGAGCTTTAGATTAGACTACGAGTACGAGATTGAGTACGAGTACGACTTTTCAATTCTAGTTTTCAGGCTTCACATTATCACAACACGATTATCGCGATCTTGAAGACAAACTTTCCTTGTTATGCAAAGAAACATAAGTCATTCGCATTGGAAGACGAATCCCAAATAGCGAGAGCGAGGAGAACTAGCTTGAGCGTCACAAACAATCGGCTTGTATAACCTGATGCACTTTGACACTGATGAGCCGTCAGCGGTCCTTTGGGCCGCCGGAGCTCCGCTATAATCCCTGGAAAGTAAACCATTAGTAGAATGTTGATCACAATAAGGACAGGTGAGAGCGTTCGCGACGAATCTTACGGTTAATACAGCACGAACAAAAGAAATGTTTGTGAGATTTATAGAGTAAAGGGAGTTACCACAACTAGAGATTATGGTGTTGAATGCAGTTTGACTCATATTTGCTCACTTGTAACTGTCACAAGTGGATAAGGCGTCCGACTTCGGATCGGAAGATTGAGAGTTCGAGTCCCTTCGTGGTCGCTTTCTTTTTCGTTGTGAAATAAAGTAAATGCTCAGTAGTCTAAAATTTTCACATATTTTTTTTGGTTGAAAGTCTCATTCAAACCTTTTTAGAGTATTTTATGGTCGTTTACAAAAACTAAAAGCGTTTGTTATTTTTTTACTAGACGAATTTTCTGACGT
>JAHPZR010014133.1:0-15861 GCA_019787425.1 Platygyra sinensis
AAATCAGTCAGCACGGCCTGTGCACAGCCTGACAAACTCGCAGCGAGGTAAATAGCCATTGTAAACGTATTCCAGCCGTTGAGTTCTGCAATCAGTTCGAATTGAACTTGATAGTCGTCCCACGAAGTCTGTGCATCGTACGGTGAAGGCGTTATTAGTGGTTTTGTCAAGGAGGGATGATTTTCCACATTTGTAGGGACAATTTCCAGTTCGCGTGCATTTCCCGAACGGACTTCGGTCCTCGACCATGCAGATCATCTTCCGGTTCACCACCAGGCCCTGCGCGGGACTCATTATCCAGCCACCATATTTTTTCGTCGAGCCGGTCGATTTGTTGTTGAAATCTGTCCGCCATTCGTTCGCTCCATGTCTTCACTGGTACTCAAAATACTGTTGCCCAATTCTCGTAGAGCTGACATAAATGAAGCCAGTGATTCTTGACCAAAGGCATAGCAACCACTCTCGTTGAGAGTCGCCGAATTCTGCACGACGTCCTGTTTGTTAGGAAATTCTCTGCAGTAATTTTCTTCTGCATCCAACTGGACTTCAAAGTAACTCTGATCAGCCGCTGCCATCCTAAAAAGCTCAGTGTTCAAACAAAGCAACTAAACTAAACTTAAACAGTCGCCTGGATCACGCCAGCAACTAACGGCAACCACAACTAACTACGGCAACCAATAAACAATGTCCTAAAATATATTTTTAGCGACCAAGACAACGGGAACTACCACATAAAGTTCTTCGTCGCAACCAGTATGCCACTATTAGTCAAAATACTTCGTTGCACAGCTTTACCACACTATCCCACAACAACCGTTTGCAGGACAACTATCTACACCAAAACAAAACGATCTGACCTGAACTTCAGCTATCTTTGGTCCTGATTTATCCCACTTCTGACACCAAATGTAACATGCGCGGGCAACAACAACTTTCACTCAAAGACTCCAACAGCCAACGGTTTAATAACTTGACTCCTAGCGTTCAGCTTAACTCCACATGTCAAGTCTACTAGAGCACACACACTGCTACACAACGTCAGTCTCTTATATCTCCTGTCTTACGAGTACATTGCGCATTCATTACTCGCCATAACCGTCTTAGCATTCGTGCGAGGATCCTATTCAAATACAACCGTTATACATTTTAGCACGCGCATCGTAGCTCTTGCAATCACGCTATTCGTTACAATATGTTAGTCCGCAAAGCGGCCGTTGTTTATGTCGCGAAGCAGCAGAGCGAGCGAGAGGTACTGAATAAACAAGACGAAGGACTTTTCAGAAAGTCTACGTGCTCTGCATTGATCGACAACTTGAAGCCATCTGTCAAAGCCCTTTATTCGGCCACGGTGACCAGTACTTCGAAAGCTGTGACATATTGAGACCACACCTTTTAAGACATTCATGACAAACTTAAGAAAATGAAAAAAGCTTACTCACGTACCTCACTTTCCAACGTCCACAGTGAAACCCAAAAGCTACAGAGGCAAAACGCAAAATGTCCTTCGTTCGCGAAGGGTGGGTTACCTTCTTCCTCATGTAGAATAAGACGAAATGGACTTGGAATGAAAACCTCACTCGAACCTCTATAAAGATTTTTCACACTTGTACTATATGAAGTAGTGATCGAAATTTCTACAGCTCTGCATAGTGTCTGCATAGTGTCTGCATTTGCATATGCAAATAGCAGACACAAAAATGTGAAGATATTTAGAAAATTCAGGGATATATATGTTATTTGCCGGCCGGGAGGGCCGTATTGGGAAAAACTGTGCCCGGGTCTTGAGTACAGCCTGAGATCGTACTCAAGACCGAGGGCACAGTTTTTCCCAATATGGGCTAACCAAGGCAGGCAAATAACGTGTTTATTTTTTTTCTGTGTGGTATTACTTTGAAAGCAACTTGTTTGTTGAATTTTAATTAAAGCCGTTCACTTCAATCTGGCATAAGTGTGTGTTTGATATTTCTGGCACAAAAAGCGAAACTGTTTGCAAAACTTTTAGGGGTGATTTTATATGTGACACTGAGTAGTGAAATATTACATTTGACAAGGTTGGTGTCTGCCCTAAAATGTTCATTATATGACAGAAACTGATGTTCATGAAAAAGAAATGCATGACTTGAAATAAAGTTGAGTAATGAGCTTTAAATCAAAGCGACACACATTCACAAAAAATTGAATTGACTTAATTTGCTATTTAGACCAACAGAAGACATCAAACTTGTGTTGAATGTTTACATATGTTGTTTTAAGGTGCAACAAAAAGCGTGAAAACTTGCCAAACATGGAAGTTTCGGAGCAGTCTCAGTACTCAGGGTCTGGATGGGAAAATCTGGACTGCATGTGATTAGCCAATCAGAATGAAGGATTTAGGATTCCGGACCGCTGAAAAGCTGGAGAAAAAATAGTGAGAAATAGCTAGAGATTTTTTTGCTAAGCCCTGTGCTGTGTTCTCCCCTATTTCCTTGAAGCTTTACATAGTTTCATCCCAGCTTCTATCCCAGCAACAATCCAGTTCAGCAGTTTCCCACCTGAATCAGCTTGCACGCTATGAAAAACAGAAATTGTCAACTCATCCTCCTCTGTCTCCTTTAAAAAGCACTTAAGGGGTTTTTCTGTAATAACTATTAACAGTTTTCATACAAATGTGTTTAAGTATTAACTTTCCTGCAGCTTTTCTTTCATATTGTATCCTTCCATTTGACATTGTAATTAAATGAAGTTGTAATTGTATCCGTTGTCATGTTCTTATCTTCTTTTTGATTTCATCTTGTAAAACAATAACTAAGGAGACCTAATTATTAATATAAGCTTCATAGTTTCCTTTGGGTCTCCTCGCCATTGTTAAATCTATTCTTTCTATTTTTTATTGTTTTCATTATATTCGAGGTGTGGCAAAATAAAATAAATAAAAAAATAAAAAATAAAAACAGCCATTTTCCAAAATGGCAGATGCCGGGATCAGCAATGAGCCTGAATCTCCTTCCTTTGGCAGTTTTGAAACTGTTTTTACTATCCTTATTTTCACAGTAATTATGTAGTTACATATTTATTCAATGTGTAGTTCCAGAAATTATCCATACTTCCCCCACAGAAGGGATTTTTTTCTAAGACCCCCTACCCCTCTGGAAATTCCAATTAAGCTTTATAGATTTCTTTAAATGTTTTGGTCTTATAGCCCCCACCCCCTCTACCCCCAGGAAATTCCAATACCTTCTGTGAGGGGAGTATGGATATTTTCTGGAACTGCACAATCCACAGAAGTGAAAATTTTGACTTGAGTGATTCAAAACGTTATTTTTGAAACTAAATATAAAAGATATTTAAAAGGTATTTCAAGATATTTAGAAATTTTTTCTGTATTCTGGTGAGAACTACTGGAAAGATATTAAGGCCATGTTACATGATATTTGTGGAAAGGCCAAACTAGTGAGAACTTTTTATCTTCTCTTTACTTATTTAATTATTTTTTCTGTAGTCCATAAAAATTAATGACTGTTAACAACAGTACATCGTGAAAAGTGCTAAAGTGTAGTTAAAAATAACTTGTATACTAGCAGTAGGTGTTTTATTCTGAGACTCGTCATCAAGTAGTTCATCCACATCACTGTCATCACTGGAAACATCTACAAGGTTATATATCACTGTTACAGAGTTTCACGTACAACTTATTATCTGATTTTAGAATATAGATAGGACCCTGCCCGCACTCTGATTGGTCAAAAACCTATGTTTTATCAGAGTATAAAACATAGAAAAAGCGTGTTTTATTGTTCTGCACTTGTAAAATCTATATTTTAAAGCAAATGAAGAAGCCTAAGCCGTGTATTACACTGTGATAAAACACTCCAGTCATTTGAGAACACTCAAGAAATATAGAAAACACTACATTTCCCTCGTGTTCTCAAATGACCATCGTGTTTTATCACAGTGTAATACACAGCTTAGGCTTCTTTATTTGTTAAGTATTGACCCTACTGGGAGAATACTGAACATAGGTCTTGACACTACTACAAGTCTAGGGCAATGTGATCCATACAGAAACGAAAAAGGGTTCTTATTTGCTAGCTGGGAGATTCAGATAGGGTAAAATTTGCCAGATGTCTTGACTATGCCCCATATTTTGTTTATGAAGACAGTAAAATTAATTATTCACCGAAGTGGAGGTGAATAATGGTAGTATATACCAAACCAGTAAAAATAGCCTGCCAAAAAATTATATTTTTATTTTAAGATCCAAACTAGTGAGAAAATCTCACATAGTGCAGAGTGCAATTTACAGCTGTGATTTTCGTTGATTTCCATTCATTACGTTAAAGTTGCAAATGCGACAATCTTGCATTTCACACCAACATTTGTAACTTGATACCTTTGTTTTCCTAGCAAAGGTATGTGCTTTATTCACTCAGCTGGAGATAAGTGGAGGAAAGTGAAATATCTGATGAAAAAATTAAAGAGGAGTGATTTTGTTTTATTCAAAACACAAACAAATGTTCATTTCACCAATAAAAAAGAACTAATTTAATTATCAAACAGTCACGTCAAGTCACGGAATGGCATATTCTTCATGTCATTGCAAATTTATTTTAAGAGGATTTGTTTTGGAAGCCAGGCAGAAATCTCAGCCCCCCTAGATGTGCTGAAATTTGCCATGTAATCACCCCCTAAAGCACTGTTGTCTTGACTTATTTTTTTTAATTACATGACAGTGTGAAAATTACTTCATTGTGATTGGCTGAGAGCAGGCAAATTTTACCATGTAATTTTTAATTTGAATTGCACTGCAAATAAATGCATGCACATTTGGTAATTTTCTCAGTTGTGTAAGAAATGAATAATCATATAAAAGCTCTAGCAATGAAGGATTTATACTACTCGTGATAATTATTTGACATTTTTTTCAAATATAGCCCATTGTGTAAATCCTTAATTTTACTCGCATTCACACGACTACCTATTCTGATAGCTATTTACTTCAACCATTATTTTATTTATGAAACCTATAATTAGGCTTTCATGTGTTAATTCTTTTGCCATACAAAAACTAATATATGAATTATTTCAAGTGCCCCCAATTAGTTGTTCATAGTAAAAGCTGGATATCGTTCCTTTATTCCTTCATCAGGGTTCAAACAAGTTTCTGTATGGAAAATTCAAGACTTTCTCCATACTTTTACCAAACCATTATTTTCTTTTTCCAGACTCAAAAAAACAAGTGCATTTTCAAAAATTTTAACCACGATGCACTGCTTCGATGCAAAAATAAGGGGGTAGGGTGGAGAGAGTTCTTGACATTCTGCCACTGAACCTTTTTGCAAAAGTGAATGTCAACAAGTGGGCAAAGATTTCACTTAGCCATTAAGCACTTGTTGCAGCTTAATTCGAAAAAGCTTCAGACTTTTTCCCACTTTTTCCAGACTTTATCTCTATTTCCCGTACTTTTTCTAGGCCTGGAAAAACTAGTTTGCAGATTTCCCTACTTTTTCATCCATTCATACAAGAACTTCTGGTTGTGGCAGCTTTGTGCTTAATTTAAAGTGTACGAAATGTACATGGTAATGGCAATTTATTTCTATAGATCGTTTTAATGTGATATCATCAAATTCTAAAATCCAAAACTAAAGAGCCACTAATGTTCTTATCCTCATCAGGCAAAAGAGGTGCTAAATGTATATAAGTTGACAACTTTTCAGCTCAGTAGCTCGCTTCATTTGGAAACCAGCGCATTTTGAATTTCAGAGTTATGGCGGCGCCTGACATTACGTTACGATCGCGGTTTGTTGAAAATATAAACTTATCTCATGATTTTTGGCCTTTTTAGAAGTTGGAGTATTAGGAAAAGTGTTTATGTAAATGTTTGTGTTTTCACTGCAGAAAATCAGTCACCAAGATAGCCAAAGTATTTCCATATTGGTGTACCACAGAGGTACCCCAGCCTGGTGGCTCCATACTGGGCTCTGTAAATTTGTGCAAAACATTTTGACAAATATTTGAGATGTCAAGATCTGGTTCATATATTTTTCATTTTTAACTTGGAAAATAATATTTTCCAAGTTTTAGGTGTGGAGTGCGGACTCACTCCATCACTTCCCGTTAGACATTTGGAAACCCGGGGGAGCTTCCATTTGAAAAAGCCGCAAGGAGTGCTCTTCGGAAAATTTGAATTTGACTTCTACGGGAGACTTATGTGGACGTTCCCTGAGCTTCATGATACCCCTAAAAGATACCACTTAAAACGGAATAGGTTCGATTACTAGCTATTTCTCAAGAGAGGATCCCGTGGGCACTTGTAGTCCTGACTCACGTAATCGAGAGATCAGCAGAAATCAAGCCTGAAAGCCGAGAAATTAATAAATAATAACGTTTCTTTTAATTATTTCTTCTAGTGCACCCTAAATGATACTTTGAGAGCTAAAAATGGTGATGTTTCGTCGTCAACGCAGTAATTGAGACCAGAATCCTTGATTTGTACCTGAGACTGTCAAAATTTCTCAACCTTTGCATATAAGAGATCTCCCCCGGGTTTTGAACATCAGGCATTTACGGCCGTTTCATGGTCGCTTGCACTGTGTCAAGTTAGTTATTCTTTGAATTCTGACCTAAGCACTCAATATCTTATCGCAGAAATGCTCTACATTGAATAAATTCTCGCACAAATGAACGCTTTTATAAACAGAAGCTACATGTAATTATAGAAGTCTCTTTTAACAAAATAGCTCATTTACCAAAAGTGCCCGCTCATACAGGTTTAACCATACTCGATTGCCGAAAAAGAAAAAGAAGACACCGATCATGAAAGTCACAAAATTGACGAGCTGTATGAATTTTTGAATGATTCAAGTCGTGATTAAATGTTTTTAAAGGTCAACAGTCAAGAGGATCGAGGAGAATTTGAATGATGTGTCCCCCTGTTTATTTATACGACTAGTAGTTTCCATGGGAAAGTGAGGTTTATGTGGAAGATGTTTTTTGTCATTTAGGAAGTATTGTAGAGGGATAGTCAACATGAGCTATTAGATTAGAGTTTTTTGCCAGAGGCTAATGAGCTTAAAAACTCTGCTGTTTTAAAAAAACATACTGAAGTTGACACAACAAACTGTTCACTCATGCGAAAACCTTTCATTGAGTATTCACGGTTGACCGCGACCACATCAGGTCACGATTAATTTATGACAATGAGATATTTTGTATCTGTTCTCAATAGGCCATGTTCGATATATCAATATTCTAACATGGCTCCAAGGCTTTCAGGTCAAACTTTTATATTTGGTGTTGTTTTCTTTGTATTCAAGTCTCTTTTGGGAATTGAGGGACAAAAGAAACTTGAAAAATTTGCAATTTTGACTCGAAAGCCTCGGAGCTATGCTCGAATATTGATATATCAAATGTGGCCTATTGATGTTCACTGGAATGCTCCTCCATTAAACTAACCAAACTGCTTGCTAGATGCTTTTAAAAATGCTTCTTGAAAATCGTTTTACGTTAACTTACCGTTCGAACGAATACTGTTTGTGACATTCTGAAAGCTCATCCGCAGTCACTCTGTTACTCCACGCTGATTAGGTAATGCTAGAGAATGCATCCAATCAGGGTGGAGCAAACAGCGTGACTCCTTGGCACACAAAATGTCGGCGTGGATGCTGGTCGCTTTGAAAGCTGCATTTCTCGAAAATCATTTAGCGGTTAGCACTTGGATTTTAAATGGATCTTCAATTGAATGCCACGAGAAGAAGCATCAACTTTTCAGTTTATCTTGTGTTTGATTTGGAAGCCCAGCGATTCAAATTTCTGGGTGTAAATCTGCTTGGAGCCGTCAATCCACTTTCTAAGTTGAGTGGCTCGTAGCCACTTTGATTTGTAAATTATTGAATTTGATTATTCAAACAGTAGCCTCAATTTGGCGCGACAATATGCCAGGATATTTGTCTGCAGATATTATCTGTTCTGAGAAGTGAACAGTTTTCCAAGAGCAGTGGATAATGTCAGATCCAGTGTATGCTTATGGAATAATTGAATGGGCTGGTGGAGAAGGTCACAAGTGTCAAAATGTTCCCAAAATTATTCAAATTGCTTGAAAGTGGCTGTTTTTTACCTTGTTTGCTGAGTTTTTCTTTTTCTTCTCTTTTTTAAATACATAGGGCAAATGAAAAGGAAAAAGTAGAGCGTAATTGGTCTAAGATCCCAAAAACTAATCGAAACAAGCCTCTTGGTGAAGGAAACACAAAGTGGTCAAACTTGGCCGTTATCTGTGATTGCTTTAAAAACTCCTCTGAGTGTAGGAAGGAAATTCCTCTGACTCCAAAATGTGGCATGGCTCACTGGCCTACACAGTGTGCACTGAGCTCTTTTTTCGTCAGTCTTCTAGACACCTAAAAATCCCCATTTCATGAGAATCTTCAGTTTTGTGCAAATTCCTCAATTGCTCCCTTTTTCCAAAAGCCCCTTTGATTGGGACAACATACAACTGCCATCTAGATTAACCCATTTAGCTTTGAAGCATTTTTACTGTTTTCATTTGTTTCCTACAGTTTCCCAAGGGGTGACTCTTAAATACCCCTTTATAGAGTAATCAAAACAAAAGTGAACTGTTAATCCTGGGTTTAAGCGCAAACCTCCTTTCGATTTGTTCTCGATATGAGAACAGAGGGGCGAGAGCTAATAGAGTGAGAAGAGACTAGAAGTCAACACAACATGAATAAGGCCGTAAGTCCTACGATGGAACACATGAAAAAATAACGCTTACCAATAGTGAAGTCACCTGCCATGAAGTTGTCATAAATGATATCTTTCAGGGACCCTACAACATCTCCGAGTGTTAGGGAACATAATGGTAGACAGATCGTGGGCAATGGAGAGCAAGGCTCCTTTCGATAACCTTCCATTTCAAACACTGCATTGATCCAAAAGATCTCCTGATCTTGTTTTCTGACAACTGCTCCAGAAGAGTCAATCTGGACATCATTTCCTAGGACCCACACATTGCTGGCGGGTTGTTTCCCAACACAAATGGCTGCCTTAAATGTGTCTTTCGATCCTGCGATTCTGCATTTTCTGAAATGTGAATAGGAAACGTTTAAGAAAAGAGCAATTCCTTCACTTCCTTTTCTTTTTAAATTCGATTTTTATTGCCAGTAGTCCTGTACCTCTTTAAAAGATTTGTTCTCTTATCCTGTAGCTTGCACTGGGAGCATTGTTAATTCATTTATCTATTGTTTGTTGAGCCAATCACAAACTATGTTTGGAAAGCTACAGGCTTTTATTTCACACGTAATGTGTGAGAAAGCACTTAATCCTCGCAAATGTTCAGTTCCAAAAACTCAATGTCTTGTAATTTTTAAGTTGTGTCACTTAGCAATACAAAGAGAGGTCAAGCTGTTCTCTTTGTTGCCTGTCCCTGAAATAAAATAAGTCTTGTATGTAATTTCAAGTCAGAACTAGAAATATGCAAAAGGATATTGTATACGAACAGCTTCATGGTGATGTAAGCTAGGCCATGAATATTACCAGAAATTGTTCTTCATTATCCACTTCAAAAAACATCTGAATTCTTGTGGTTCAAAATTACACATGAGCACTCCCGATCCAAAAGTGGTGTTCAAGTCTTCCAAAAATCGCCCAAGCCCACCAGATAGCGCTTCCTGAATTCTAAAGTAACATTTTCTGAAAATGAAAAATAAATATGAGAAATCAGTGTTTGAGCCTTTGAGACTTATCAACCCTTTGCCATCATTTTTTCTTGTGGCAGGCTGGAAAACATTCTAGTTATTACTGAGCTGTTTTCATTGAAGTTAATTTTCTTTATACTGGCAACGGTTGCTGTGCGAATTTTCGTAACACTCTTTGGCAGTCTATTAATAGTGTCAAAACACAAAGTAGAACTTCACAGGAATTGTGCTTAGAATTGAAACATGTTTATGTAACACTGAGTTAATCTGTGTCACGCACTCCTCGAGGTTGAAATATTTCCCGCATAGTCATCCAACAGCGCAGGAGCGGGAAGTACTGAACCAATATTCATGAAAAGGTTCCTATAATGTAAAGCTCATTTGAGCATATAAAAAACTAATTTTCAGACCACCCTTCACTAGTCTAAGAAACATACAAATCACTTTTGTAAAGAGACACGTTAAGGTGACACTGAGGTAATCTTTGTCACTCACTTGGTGAGATTAAAATATTTCCTGCCCAGTTGTCGAAAAGCGCGGGAATGTCGAAAACTGAACAGACGCTCATAAAAAACTACTTCTGAACGGTTGTTTCTAAACATTCATTAGTCTCATTTATTTAACAATATCCAACATTTTATTTAACCAAACACTCATCTTTTAACGTCATAACATCAAATTTAAAAGCCTGTGGAGCCAGGTTCGACACAATGAGGTCTGTTCAAAGTTATATTATCAAAAACATAAAGCGAAGCAGTTTAATCACAGAATAGGCGAGTAATATAATAAGGGTGTTTGTTATTGTTTGATTCTTATGTTTTACCGCTTTAAACTTAACGTTCCCTTTAATTCATTGCAGCGTAAAACTGCCTTGAATCTAATACCAAGGCTAGTCTAGTTGTGGAAATAGTACTTGAACTTTGCCTGTGTTTCTCTCAGGTGCATAAAAAATAAATGATATTGAATAGTGTACACATGAAAACAAAGTTAGCTTTAAAAAACACTGAAAAAAGCAAGGAAGTATATGTCAAAATATCGAAGTGTCAACTGATAAACTACAAGCAGGTACATGCAGTAATAGCAAAACGACAGAAATATGAGTTTAACAGCCATACCCTGATGAAATATACTCCTATAAACAAAGCATAAAGTGCCCCTCAGAAACAGGTGTGAAGTAAACATTTCAAGAGACCAGAATTACGAAAACGGAACGGCATATGTACAAATGTCAAGAAGTGAACAAGTCCAGCAATGTGCGGCCTGTTATCGTCGTTGAACACTGGCACTAAACTCATAATTAAGGTGATTCATCAGAAACAAAAGTTGCCGACGAACTTTTTTGAAACTTTCCTTGAATGTTCTCTACCAAGGACTGTTTCGAAAAAAAAGCAATAAAAATGACAGGTTACTATTCCCGCTTAAGAGATGTAATGGGCCTGCAGTCTTACCCCATTTATGCAAGTACTCATGCTAATCGTGCGCATTACTCATCGGTCTGCGCTGTATTTAGTCCAGTCCGTAAACTCTCCTTTCTTACCTCCCCATATAGGGACTGAACCCGGGCGGGCGAAAGAAGAGCCCACGATACTTGCATGTGCATGCTCAGAATGCCGCCATTTTTTCCCCCCAAATCGGGGGAAAAAACCATATTTGGAAGTATTTTCCAGATTTAGCTTGTGGCGCGATTTTCTGAATGATAATATACAAGCAACAATTTCTGCATTCAGATTGATTAAAAACATGTCAATTAATCCCAAATCAGTGGAATTTTGCCAGCGCCACGCTAAACCACGTTCGAATTGTTTTTATCACAATATCAAAGATAACGAAAGAAATCTTTGCCAAGATTTGTTGACAATTGAAAACACCGACTCGGACTTGAAAGTAAACGCACTGCATTATGCAAATGAGCTACTTGTACGCGTCACACTTTCCTTTCAAAAATTTTTGCAAAATTGCTCAACATGCAGAAATAATACGAAAAAAAATGCTTGGGAAAAGAGTAATGACGCATACTCGTTGTCGATAAGAGTACTGACCACGATAAACCATATTTCGATTTTTACATTTTTATGTTTTTTACGACAATATCAACATCAAAGAAAATGTTATCTTTCAGAGCGCAAGCTGAAAAAGGCATTGCGCGACACATTGATGCGAGCGGCATGGTTGGGACTAGTAATTTTTGATTGGTTCATTCTGAGCATGCGCATGCAAGTTATCCTGGACTCTTCTTTCGCCCGCCCGGGTTCAGCCCCTATATGGGGCAGGAAGAAAAGAGAGTTCAGGGACTGGACTACGCTGTATTTTGCGATAGCTCAAAACTTAGTTTATAAGAGAAATACTTAAAAAAAAAGTTGACAGGTAGAAAGTGTCGATCGAGTATATAGAACGTCATAAAAATTTTGTGGAAAACTCACACTATTTAAAACGACGTGGACGTAGAGCGTTCATAGAGTCGTTGGTTTTACGGTCATAATTTGCATCACAGAGTAGCGGTTTTGTGCACTCTTTTACCTAAATCTTTTTTCCTTTCGATAAATGTTTTATTTTTTTAGTTAAGGAGGATAATATGTGCACTATTATTATGCAATAAAAAATATAGGTTACCATGTTCGTTTAAAAGAAAACGAGCGTTTATTTCGATATTGGGCTTAGCTTGAGGGAAATTTCTTTTGTTGTGTACATGCATGCGCTCATTTGCGCGCTAAATGATGCGAAAATTGTGCGCAGTAGGGATGCGCAATGCAATACTGAGGAATCCCCTTATACAGCCCAAAGTTATTATTTAATAAAGAGCAGCAAACAGTATTATGTGTTTGAGTGTATATTTGTTTAAAAAAACAAACAAACAAACAAACCAAATGGGTCTCATGAAAGAGAAATAGGAAGGAGCGTATTAGAGGGGGCGGGTTGTTACAAAAAACTACTTCTGAACAAATGGGCCTCACAAAAGAAAAAAAGGGAGGGGCTTATTAGAGGGGCGGGTTATTACAAAAAAACTACTTCTGAACGAAAGGCTTATTAGAGGGGAGAGGTAATACAGCGAGAGGATTTAATAAAGCCTTTTTAATATGACACTTTCTCAGGAGAAAAGGTAACTACATAACTCATTTAAATGACACTTTCTTTTTCTTTTTACTATGGCGGTTCATTCCATTCGGTTTCAAGGCTCGGTTACTGAATACAGTCTTGAGTTGAATAAACCGTCTTCCCTATAACTAAGTTAGAATAATCTGAACCAGAACATTCTGTCATCATTTACAGTGATTAATAATAAATCGTATATAAGAAACCTAAGATTGAGCCTATCTTAGTAAATAAGTTGATGGACAGCCAGCTTTTTTTCGGAGAATTGTTCGATGCATTTATGTTGAGGTGCGCGCAGAGCCTTACTATTTTGGGCAGCATATTCCATTTATTCACCTTGTTGATAATTCACCAGACTGAAATTTAAGCAAGCAACTAATAAACATTTCCTTTATGAACTATATACTTGTCTGAAATGGGATTTGTAGGTTTTAGATGCATTGATCCTTGAATGACAAAGTAACATATTTAGAAAGGGTGTGTGTCAGTTCGAAAATGAAATAAAAAATTAAGGAGCGTATTACCTTTTTAATGATCTCTATTCATGATCTTCAATTTATGTTTCTTAATTATACCAACACATTCTTCTTTAAACAAAGATTCCTGTAATTATCAGGTGACAAAAGGAGTTCCGCAGTAGAATATTTTAACTACTTGTCCATATACCCCTATACGCAAAGCACATCAAGTCTCGTAATTCCACATTTTTTAGCCCTGGTTCCTTTTTACTGCAACGAACAAATCTGAAAACTAAATCACCCGTTGCTATTACACTATTGTACAATTTAATAGTATCAATCATTCCTGCCTCTCCAAAATATATGCTGAAATAATCATTTTTGATATCTTGCAGATAAGGAACTTTAGTGACATTTGCCGTGTTCTGACATCGGTTGCTTCAAACCTTCATAAAAATATAACGGTTGGTGATTGTGCTACCGGATTCAGTTTGTTTTATTGCCAAATGATTGCTTTAACTGCTGTAGGAGTTTGAGCTAAATTAATAAAATTTAAGTTGCGAATTTTGTTGTCCGAACTGGCAAAATGAAAAATAGGGCCTTTTTCGATTTCTGAAACCTTTCATCGACATGAGAAGTCAAACACATACACGGCAGATTTTCCAAGCTCCTGATATCTCAAATTTAAAAGCTTGTGGTGACGAAGAGAATTGAGTGGCGTATAAATGGTAAGTCAATAGCTTAGTTCCGACCGACAAATTGGATTTAAAGCTTGTAAATTGGCGGATACCACGGCATAGGGCGGTTTTGTGACCTCTGAAGCACAAATAATGAGCTGTTTCCGTCATGAATAAATGGTATTGGGAAATCTCTCGCAGGTAGAAAGGTTGGGTCATAACGCTTTGTTCTACAGCTTGTCAGAAGTTACCACACAAAAATGGTTGATCTAGCATGAAAAGAGGGAAAAGTCAGAAAAGTGCCCTAATATTCTTCTAGAGAGAGAGAGAGAGAGAGTGGCGGAAACCGATCCTATAACTAAACACACAAAATAGGAATGGCAGAGCCAATTTAGTTCCGAGTAACACAGTGCAGTACATAGGAATAACAAATTGAGACTGTGAAGACCGCTTAAAGAAGTGACAGATCTAGTTTGTGAAAAACTCCACCCCAGGAGTGACAGATCGAGTTTGTGAAAACCCCACCCCACGGCAACAATTTTGTAGAGACATTGGGTCTTCACGTGCATGCAGGCATTAAGTCTCAAACGAGTTCAAGGTCTGCATTCCAAATATGGCCAGCCGAACCATATAAGAAAAAGTTTGCAAAGAAACATGGGAACTTTGAATTGTACATTCTACCAAGACAGGATCAGTTTTCACATTCAGTTAAAACAACCATTTGAGGAACTTCCCATTGCAGTTTCGTCGAGGAAAATGGCCGGGTATGATTTCTCAATTCACGAAAAAGATATGGTAATCAATTTAGAAGGCAAGAATGGTCAACCGGAATACACAGAGAAGGCGAGCTTTGGTATGGAACTTCTGCAACACATTTACACTAGTCATCAATCGAGTGGTTTTGTGGCGAAGGTCACTTGTTCTCTTTGGGACGAGACCAGGTAATTAACTTTTCAGTGAAGCTATATTCCCGGGTAGGTTATATTGTTTCTTTTTTCACGTTTCTAGATCGATGTCTGCGTGTAATATTCGAAACAAATCAAAAAATAGTCAGTGTCAAGCAAGTTGCGTGCCAGGAGATCTTCCACTTGGAAGAATGTGTGACAAAGAGTGTTTCTATGCAGTCATTTGTATTTTGCGTTTGTTAGACTATCCACAACCATAATGAAATTTAATTTAAGTAATTTTTTATGAGCGTCTGTTCAGTTTTCGACATTCCCGCGCTTTTCGACAACTGGGCAGGAAATATTTTAATCTCACCAAGTGAGTGACAAAGATTACCTCAGTGTCACCTTAACGTGTCTCTTTACAAAAGTGATTTGTATGTTTCTTAGACTAGTGAAGGGTGGTCTGAAAATTAGTTTTTTATATGCTCAAATGAGCTTTACATTATAGGAACCTTTTCATGAATATTGGTTCAGTACTTCCCGCTCCTGCGCTGTTGGATGACTATGCGGGAAATATTTCAACCTCGAGGAGTGCGTGACACAGATTAACTCAGTGTTACATAAACATGTTTCAATTCTAAGCACAATTCCTGTGAAGTTCTACTTTGTGTTTTGACACTATTAATAGACTGCCAAAGAGTGTTACGAAAATTCGCACAGCAACCGTTGCCAGTATAAAGAAAATTAACTTCAATGAAAACAGCTCAGTAATAACTAGAATGTTTTCCAGCCTGCCACAAGAAAAAATGATGGCAAAGGGTTGATAAGTCTCAAAGGCTCAAACACTGATTTCTCATATTTATTTTTCATTTTCAGAAAATGTTACTTTAGAATTCAGGAAGCGCTATCTGGTGGGCTTGGGCGATTTTTGGAAGACTTGAACACCACTTTTGGATCGGGAGTGCTCATGTGTAATTTTGAACCACAAGAATTCAGATGTTTTTTGAAGTGGATAATGAAGAACAATTTCTGGTAATATTCATGGCCTAGCTTACATCACCATGAAGCTGTTCGTATACAATAT
>JAHPZR010014136.1:10000-14726 GCA_019787425.1 Platygyra sinensis
TCTCAATCTGTCATAGGTACAATTTAAGATGATTTCCAGTCCTTCCTGAGCGCTCTCGAGAGTTTGTTTGCGTTGTTTGTTTTGTTTTATATAAGACATTGCAAAATGTAAACAGTTCGCAACCACTTACATGAAGTAAATTCAAGTTTTAAAATAACCGCCATTATGGATACGAAACGGTCGAAGCCTTATGCTTCGTTCTTTCACGTCACTTGATGAAACAACTTCGCAGCTGTGAAAATCAATGAAGCTGTTGGAAAAAAAATTTGGATTTGTGTCAACTTTAATCAAGCGCCCAAGGGGACAGCTGATACTGATACTGATACTGCTGATGGGACATCAGACCCACCACCCTCCAAGACACTGTACACCGACAAGACATAACATTTGATGTGTCAGACCCACCCAGTAACATTAATCCAGTCGCGCCTAACTGTGAAGATGAAAGTATTGCTGCAGTTGTTGCCGAAAGGAAACCTATCGTCAGTAGTGTCAGCGAGTTCAGTGTTCCTCGTGTACTTTTTCCTTGGGGAAAGTTGATCTAAGCCATTGTCTTTGAAGTTTTCAAGGATGTTCATACAGGATTAGGAACCTTGGTCCAGCCTTTGCACATCTCCATGAACCTTGATTTGACTCCGATCCAGTTCAAGCTCACCCGGCCCATCGGTGCCCTGTAGCTAAAGAGCCCAAAGTAGCGAGACATGGAAAAAAAATGTTTGACCATCAAAGTAGCATGCACAAAGTTCTTCCAGTACCTGTATGGCAAGCAAGATGTTGTAGTTCGTTAGGGCACCAACTGCTTGAAATCGTCCTTAAGAAACCGTTGAGTGGTGCTTCCAAACGCTTGCAGCACATGGTGCTTCAGCTTAAGCTGCTCCCTTTTTATGGAACTCCTTACCCTTAGAAGTCAAGTCTTCGCCCAGTTTGAATATTTTTAAATCTAAACTGAAAACACACCTTTTTAAATGCGCTTTTAATCTAAATTAGATAATTTAATCTTTTGTTTTTATATTTCTAAGTCATATTGTAATACAATGGATGTAAAGCGCTTAGAACGCATGCGGATAAGCGCTATATAAGTGTTAAATTATAAATTATATAAGCCATTCAAGTTCACGGTGGTGTATAAGAAGGGCAAGTGCATGTACTTGGCAGATACTTTGTCAAGAGCGGCTTTGAAGCAGCCTGCACCCACGGGCACCTAAGAGGAAGTGTATCAGTGCTACTTAGGGGATGCTCTAGAGTTGTTCAGAGCAGAGCTCAAGTCCCTAGAACTGGATTACCCCGAAATGCATTCAAGTACCTTAGAGGAAATCAGAGTGGCCACACAAGGTGATCGTACGCTGTATGTCCTTTGTAAGTTTGTAGCTCATGGTTGGCCGCCTGACAAATCCCATGTTCCAGCAGTGCTGCGTCATTATTACCTTTGCCGGGATGGGCTGGCGGTATATCATGGTGTTTTGTACAAGTCCCATATGGTCGTCATTCCCATGCAGTTACAGTCAACTATGGTAAGAAAACTTCACCAAGGCCACCAGGGTGATGAAAGTATGGTGCGTCGCGTCCAAGAAGTGATGTATTGGCCTGGAATGCAAGCAGCAATTCTCCAAGAAAGTGCCAACACTGCTTTGTGTGCGTTAGCTAAAGTTCATCACCTTTAAAAGAACCGACATTGTCTTAAAGAATTCCACATGGCCCTTGGCGGTTCATCTCATAAGACCTGCTCAAGCAAGCAGCCGGTGGTATGCTGTTTCTGTAGACCACTACTGTGATTGGTTTGACGTTGACCTGCTAAATAAGGACATTACTGCGGCACATGTTATTTTAGTTACAAAAGCACATTTCGCCCGCTATGGTGTTCCGGATAAGCTTCTGTCATACAATGGGCCCCAATATTTCTCGCAAGAGTTTGCGAATTTTCCTAATCCTTATGATTTTCAGTTGATCACCCGATCGCCGCATTACGCGAGAGCCAGCGATAAAGCAGAACCCGCGGTAAAGGAAGCTAAAAAGATGGTGAAAAAGTCTGACCTGCTCCTGGTCTCTTAAAACATAGAAATACACTGCTTCAGGGTATGACCTTGTCGCCCACAGAGGTTTCTTTGTCGTCGCACAAAGTAAAGTCTGCCCGTTTCTTAATCATTGTTACGCCACTCTGTACTACCAGTGACAATGGTGAGCGATGAGCTTCTTGACAGAAGAGCCAAAGCAAAATCTTACAACTGTGAGAAAGGGGTTAGCGTCCCTGATTCCTGGGAAAATCGTTTATAGCTAATCCAATGATCATCGCCGGGGTGAAAGATGGAACTTTGGAGAGGTCTTAAATGAGGTGACAACACGCTCGTATTTTCTTAAAACGCCAGACGTGTTGGTTCGACAGAATAGAACCCACCAAAGACCTGCTGAGATTGCGCTTTCGTGCGTGTAATCGACAACCTCTCACACAACAGGCCGTCTCCCCTGTCACACAGCAACGCATGCCCACTTCAAACAGCCCTGTTGTTCCATCCTACACCAGCCGAAACAGTGTCTACCACTGACTTTTCAGTTGGAGCCACACCGTCACCAGTTGAAAGTCCAATGCAAAAGTCTCGTTATGGTTGACCGATCCGCCCACCGCATAAGCTAGACCTCTAACAGTGAATAGTTAATGTTCGAAAATACTAAGCGAGACACAACTCGGATTATTGACTCCGCGTTACTTGTTCCTGTTACGAAGTAGCATTATTTTGTTTTGTTCAGAAAGATATATTAAGGCTTTAATAGTTTCTATTGAAAAAAGATGTTGGTAGGACTGCTGTAATGGGTCAGCAGTGTTGCGTATGGAAACGAGAGTGCGTGTGGTGCGTGTAGAAAAGCATGGCCGACAGCCTGAATGAAGTATGCTCGTTGTGTTGGCCCAGTTTTCCCCGTTCTTGTCTGTACCTGCTGGTCAACACAAGCAAGCTACTGAGATGAAAAGTTGTAAACAGATTTAAATTTACCACTTCTTATGCCTGATGACGATAAAAACTTTGATGGCTCTTTAACTTTGGATTTTAGAAAATGATGACGTCACGTTCAAGCCAACAATTGAATCTCGGCCTCGCAAAAGCGCGCGAGAGAGCGCCCACGGAAAAAAGTGCCTCTGGGAAAAAAAGGCAGGAAAACCCCACCAAATACGAATAATGTTAACGTCTCTTTTTAGTTGGAAAAGCAAACAATGAAAAAAGGCAAACAGACAAACAAGATCAACAGCAACAATTTATAAGAAGAAAAGTAAAAATAGCGTAGCACGCTCTCTCGTTACGCCGTTACGTCGTTACCCGTTACGCGTTTTACTAGCAACCAACAGCCCGGGTAAAACAACTCGGAGTGTAGCCATCAACTCAACTAAACAACGGCTCAAAGGAAAGAGATCAGTGACAGAATTAATGTTGAATAGCGGTACAGTGACAAAATAGCTCGCAGTGAAGCCAGTGGCGACAGAAATAACTTGGAATCCGGCAACAAAAACGCCTTGAAGTGGGGCGTCTGTAATTTTGAATACATATATATTATTAGACGTTTTGTTGTGTAGTATCGCTGAGTATTTTTACGAGTTGTGCCGTATTTTGGCGAGCCCGTAGGGCGAGTCAAAATACAAACAACGAGTAAAAATTCTCAACGATACTAGACAACAAAACGTCTAATAAGAGATTTATTATCCAACACGCCAAATTGGTATGTTCTTGCTAGCGAATTTCGTGGATATTTATTTACAGGGAATGCGCGATGGAAGTATGCGAAGCGGAACGGAATTGGCGCGGAAATCTAGCTAACTGATTGGTCAACGACAGGAAACCTGTTTAACCGGTCCTCTGGGGTACAAATACCGCGTGATATTTGTACTCGTCTTAAGCGTTATTTGTACTCTGGGAAGTGCAGTTGGATAATAAAATAACAAATACCTTGGAATAGAAATAATATAGAAATAATTAGCGGCAGAGCTAGTTGTGAATACTGGTACAGCTACGAAACAACTCCTGTAGCTCAGTCGGAGCGAAGTGATCAGCGACAGAAACCCAAGCAAAATAATTTTGAATTCACAGAGAATCACTGAGAACGACTCAGATCACGGTAATGTCAGCGACATAAACAATTTTCAGTTCAGCGACAAAATAACTCGCATGTAAGTGACAAAAAATTATTTCGAACCCATAACAAAAGTACAATGAACTGAGCGAAAGGGATAACTTCTTCTGATTGCTTTTCCAACAGAGAAGACCAGCAAAACGGAGTTGTCATCTTCCTCTGATCATGTTCATGCCACTTTTTCTTCACCTTTGGTTAATTTGCACTAATATAAGCTTTCTATTTTGAGTGTGAGGAAAAAATGTCATTGTCATTGCCAATGCCAATGTCGTAGTCCAGCGGCTTGTTAACTCGATTTGAAAAAGTCCATAACGGCAGCCACACTCTTTTTAACATGTTCCACCAAAACGCTTTGTTGTTTTTGTTGACAACTCAGAACTGCATTTCCGCTCGTCTGCATGTACCATTTGTTTCCAAGGAGATGTGGAAGTACATTTCCCAGAAATACAAACACTCTCTAATGTACGTATGTACCCGGAGTTGTGAAAGTATACCTCCCACTTTGATTTATCCATCCAGAAATATCAGCACTCTATAATGCACGTACCCGGCATAAAAGGCACTTCTATTGACACAGCGTATTTCCCCGTCGTCTGCCATTTCTAAATTGACT
>JAHPZR010014138.1:0-5000 GCA_019787425.1 Platygyra sinensis
TTATGGGACGAAACAAATGGCTGAATTAAGCAGACTCAAAAAGTTTATGCTCTGTACATTTATCGTAGCTATAGCATCATTCTTGGTAATGTTTTACTACTCTGTGAACTTTTCAAAATACACAAGAATAGGTGTTAAGTATGTTACTACGATAACGAATGGAGATCTTGGCAGAGACCATCATGAACAAGCTTTCTTATCGAACGATTCATCGACCTCGGAGGACGGAAAAATCGACATTGCGAGTTCCATCGAAGCTAGTGAACGTTCACAACCAACCGAGAAGAAATCTATAATGTCTGAGGAAGAAACAGCTTTACGGAGTACTAGCAGCAGCTCGAAGAGTGGATCAACGGATCGCTTGTCTGCAGAAGCTTTAAAACCAACTACGTCGTCAACTACATCATCTACAAGACAACCGATTTTACATGTGACAACTTCTAAGACGCAAAGCAATATCGCTCAGGAATTGTGTCCAGAAAAGTCATCTTCTCTCGGTGAGTCCTTTTTTATCTAACATTATTAGTGACCTAGCAAGAAATTATATGGCGATCAGACATTCTTTTGTGTCTAGAGCTAGTAGCTTGCTTGAGAGATTAGTGTACTTCTGAGACTTTGTAGGCCGGCGGCTTTTTCGTGAACTTTCCAGTTCATGTTACTAGAAATAAAATCGATTTCCAGTTGAAATATAGCAAACTCTCTCCGGCATAATCAAGACTGCGATATGAACTACGTTTAATCTTAATAAATAGCTGAAGGTGATGGGCATATTTTTGTTGAGCTTCTACATGTAGTTCTACATGTAAGAGCTTCATAACGGATAAAGACTCGGTGTTACTTCAAAATTTATACATTTGCAATTTGCAAATTCACACCACGCTATTCAAGCTTGCAAGCAATATTAACGCCCATTAACATGGAAACTTCTTTTCTATAAATAGTATCCTTACTGATACACTGAGATTAAGCTAGAAGTCTTCAAAAGGACTTGGTATTTAGATCTTAGTTGGTATATCTATGTAAACGTAACCGAACTGACAAGAATGAGAACTTTACAAATGCTTTGAATATTCATTCTGATTTTTCAGGTCTGTAGACGTGTACGTTTTACATAGGAACAAAATAATTTCTTTAAAAATGTCTACTGTTAATTTCATGGCCAGCTGAGTACATGTCTTTTACATTCATGTGTAATTGATTTTATTCCCAAATCAACCTAATTACACTAATTAAAATAATTCAACAGAAATAAGAATTCACAGGGCTCGACACTAAGTTTTCAACTTACAACCCAAGTGGCTAGTGGTAATTTTGATGTTGCTAGCCAATTTTTTTTTTCACCAGCTAAGCGTTGATGTTGGCTTGGTCGAATACATGTAACAGCATCATTACTGAGCAAGACTTCAAAGCACAATGCAAGTGACTCGCTTTTGTACAGATCACAAAGAAAAATCCAGCGATTTTCCCGAAAAGACTTTCAGGACTCTGTTTTCCTTTGAGACTCGCTACCCGAGATTTTTTGTAAAGACTGTTGAGACTTCTTCACAGACATGCACTGTAAATTTAAAATGTTTCAAAAGCAAAACAACTATATGAACAATACTGCAAGCTGTTGGTGGTGAAATTCGACCACTAAAAACTGCTGATTTAAATGTTGAAGGAGATAAGTCTTCCTCCTTTAATTATTGCTGTAGTGGTAAGTTTTGTCAGTATGCTTATAACAACAAATCACCCAGGTGTTGGTAGGCTAAATGAAATGTTATCCTGTTACAGTTGCAGACGATTTTGTGCATGATCTTGTCAGGAAGGTCATGATTTGCACTACTAATTTCTTAATAAAAAGGAACATCGATGAATGCTTTCATAAAAAGCTGCCTTGCTTGTCAAATTTTTCTTTCCAGATAATAACATGTTCAGTTGCCAATTTATGTGCAATGTATTACACAGCAAAAAGTCGACAAACTTAAACTTGCATACTTGCTGGACACCATGTGCTGGGTAACATAGTACATGTATATCCACAATGAAATTCTGACTTTGTTTCTTAGAAAAGAGTTGGTGTTTGTCTTCCCTGAGGAGGGAGGGCAAAAATTTGTTCTCTCTTTTCTTTCAAGAACAAAGGGAAGTGTCGCAAACCATCTTTGCTAGGATTGTATTCCATCGCAGGGTTACCAGTGTGACTTACTGAAGAACACAATGCAATAAACCCGTCCACGGCTTGTATCCAGACCACTTACAGTGCACCTAACCCCCAAATATTGTTTTTGCTTACATGTAAATAAATCTTTGCTCCTGTTTGAAACACCTTGTGCCTCTTTGCCCCTAATCTTGACTTTTTACAGGCTGTAGAAGGTACGAAATGTGGCCATCATCTGTTGCACAACTGAGCAAGTAAGGGGTATGGTTCTATTCCTGGTTTGATGTCACAAACTTCTTTGCATGCATGTTTACAAAGGCTAACTGCAATGCAAATTGGTTTGTGATGTCAAAGCAGGAATAGACCCATGCCCATTACTAGCTTGATTGTGCAACAGATGATGGTTAGACTTCGTAACTTTTACAGCCTATAAAAAAGTCAAGATTTAGTTTAAAAAGGTGCAGTGGGTTTTGAACGGGTGCAAATATTTATAATGGGCAAAGGAAAATATTTTGGGGCTGGGTGCACTTTCATCTGGCATCATTTCATCAGGCATCATTGTTAAGTTAATAAATAAATATTTTGTTTGAGATAGTTGTTTAGAAAATGATCTATTTCACTGTAAATGACTTGTGATATGAAACTGTTTGCTCTTTGTATTTCAGTTGGACCTTTATATGTAGATACAAATGTTCCTAAGATGGAAGATGTTGAAAAGCAAATGTCCAGTGAATTCAATGGTTGGGTTAATAAGGGAGGCTGCTGGAAACCAACTGAATGTAAAGCAAGAGTTAAGGTGAGGTGTGAGCTTAAATTTGTAGCTTTCTGTTTTATCATGAATAAAGTTACTGTGAAAAGTGAACACGACATGACATGAGTGCAGGACAAAGAAAATGTTTGAGTGAGTCCCCGACATGAATCAAACCCATGACCTTCTGAACACTGGGCTGATGCTCTATCCACTGAGTTCATATACACGACCTTTACACATCTTTAACTACATTATCTGTATTTTGATTCTCAATTTCTTTCCAGATGGTCTTAATAATTCCATATCGTAATCGCTATGAGCAACTGTCAGTGTTTTTACGACATCTGCACCCTATTCTCAAGAGGCAGTATCTGGACTACAGGATTGTAGTTGTCGAGCAGGTGTGTTTCATGAGTGACCAGTAACTACATGGGTGCTTTCCATTATGTCAACAATGGGGGTTGAACTGTGTTACATGTAATTTTATATTAGGTGTTTTTATGTGAACCTATTTTATCTGATTGGTTTGAAGGTTATATTGGTTTTGTTTGCATGATTGATTGTTGAATTGCACATGTCAATTGAATAATTGATATGTTCCCCCAAAACTAGACGATATTACTGTACCACCTGGAGTCATATGCACATTGGCCTCGGGTTTCACCAGGTGGATGCACGGGCAGTGCATGAGGTTTGCCTGTGCATCTACCTCGGGAAGAACAAACGAAGCATGAGACGAAACCGGGATGAAACCTAGCTGGTTCTCGCTTTTACACATCGGTTTGTAAGACTGTTATTTACAAGTCAGAACTCGTAATATTTTACAGTGGTGATGATGTACTTGTACATGTAGCATTAGGGACTTTTAGATTGGACTGCAGGAGTTGTTTACAAGACATTAGTAGGATTGGAGTAAAAGTACTAGGATTTTTGAATTTCAAACCAGTGACATTTCCAGAGTCCTTGCTCTTCATGTTGGTTTCAGGAAGAATGGGTAGCTCATACAGTGAGATGTTTATGTGACATAATAATGCCTGTAAACTAAAATTTCTTGTTCTTGTAAGTACGTGTCTTGATCTTGTACTCAAATCTAACTTTAGTTAGTTCCTTATTAGGTTCTCACTGAGAGTTACTGTGCACTTCTTACAATTATTGCAAAATGCAAAACTAGAGCTACAGGTATCTGATAATTATTATTTTTTCAACAGGCAGGAGATACTATCTTTAACCGTGCCCTGCTGTTTAACATCGGCTTTAAAGAAGCACTCAAGTTTGACCAGTATGAATGTTTTATATTTCATGACGTGGACTTGATACCAGAAGATGATCGCAATGAATACAGCTGTCCAGCATCACCTAGACATCTGTCTGTAGCTGTGGACAAATTTAACTATCGGCAAGTATTGGACCAAATGACATATTGAATTTGCACATTTTGAATTCTTAATTTTGAAGTCAGTGTACATGTTTACAAGTACAGCTATATCAAGTTTACTCAAAGGGTACGGTACAACAATATAAGACACAAAACATTGAATTTGTTAATTAGAACAGAGTGACAGGGCTCGAAAAAAGTGTTGTCCAGTCATCCAGGACAACAAAACTTATATGTGCAAGTTAAATTTCATACTCACTTGCCCAATGGACAAGGGCGAAAGAAAGTTGACTGCCAACTAAATATGATAAAACGTAAATTTAGTTTAGACTCGCTCAGGGTGAGCAAAATTTAAGAGAAGTGCTTGTCCCAAGGACAAGCTGTAATTCACTTTTATTTTTCAATGATGAGTTCTTGGACAATAAAGTTTAAGTTTTAATATTCTCTTTTGTCGAGAAAAGGACTTCTGGCAGGCCATTGTCACTAATCACTCTTTCAGTTAAGCCTGGCTTTTCACTACTGGTAAAGTCAAAGTCAATGTTGTAGTCAGAGTTGTAAGTCAGAGCACTTACCACCTATTGAAAATTGAAAAAAAATCATAGACCTAATGAAGTCATAAGCTTGATGAAATCAGAGTAGGAAGAATCAGAATTTTTCAATTTTCTTTTGATTTCACTAACAACTTCATTCCTTATGATCAAGTTTGTGACAATAACATTATCTGAGTTGGAAAAAGA
>JAHPZR010014138.1:7500-10000 GCA_019787425.1 Platygyra sinensis
CCTTTCACTCCCAAGGGGTCTCCCTTTGACGAGTAAAATCGTCTGGCGTTAGACAGAGTAAAATCTATTAAGTCACTCTTGGGAGTGAAAGGGTTAACGGTTAACCGATTAAATTTGAAGAACATTGGTTTTCTGAGAAGTGAGAGAAATCGTCTTTTTAGTTTCTCTTACAAATGCCTCTAAATTTTCCTGCGAATGGCAGCTCCATTTTACAGACAAATATATGAAAATAAAAATTTAAATTTGCCTTCTTTGTTAGAGTACAATTCTCAAATTTGATCGGTTACGTCTTTTAGCTAATATTTTTTAGTTTGTAATTCATAGAAATTGTAGAGTGCCAACCTTCTTCAAGTTATCGAGCATCAAAATCACCATTTTTCCCATACATTCACTGTAAATTTTGCCGCACTTCCAAGATGATGTCAGCAACCCTTAAACCTTTAAACTGTTTATTTAATATGTTCATGCATCCTAACATGATGATGCATGCTTATATGTGTATGCGTTCACGTAAGCATGGTAAAGTAGATAGTACGGGCCAACTGTGGCCCACCAGGCCAGAGCTTATCTCAGTTTTTGTAGCATGAAGCGACTAGGAGTATTTCTACTCCCCCCCAGGATGGGATGCTAGTCCCCCAGAATTAAATTCGCGGGTACCCATTTATACGCCTGGGTGGAGTGAAGCAATGTGATCTAGTAATTAAAAGTGTCTTGTCCAAGAACACAACACAATGTCTCCGGCCAGGCTTGAACCCAGACCACTCGCTCCGGAGTCGAGTGCACTAACCATGAGGCACCACACCTCCCTACACATAAGGAGCGATATATTCAATGCATTTATGTTAATCTTACTACCGTAGAGTTCCGATAGTAACGACCCCCCGAAAGTAGCAACCCCCCGAAATTAACGTCAATTTTTTGTGGCTGCTAGTAAATCCCGAAAGTAGCGATCCCCCGAAAGTAGCGACCCCCCCGAAAGTAGCGACCCCTCCCGAAAGTAGTGATCACCGCCCCCCCCCCCCACTCCCAAAAGTAGCGAGACGAAGTTTCATATTCACAAAACGCCATAGTGGTGAAGATGAAAAACACAAACGGCGGCGAACAAGATGCCACTACAGTTGGACACGTGCCTGATAGTCTAGCGGAGGTCCTGTACAAGCCATTGCTGGAAAAGGAAATCAAGATGACTTGCCGTGTATCTGGCCAAAGCAGGAGTGCGCCAGAAGGTGTATGGGTTCAAGGAGGAGGCATTGAGATTCCCTGCGTTTATGAAATTGGCGTCAAGAAAGGATTTAGAAGTCTAAGAAAAGAACTGAGAGACAAACTAATACAACTCGTCCCGACCACTGACAATACAATCTAGGAAGATATCCAGAACCCACCCATGTCGCAGTTAAAACATGAAACTGGATAGACGAATTTTGTCTCCTTTGTTTATTGGTGTTGATATTGATTTACGGTATTTTATTACAGTATTGCTGTCGGTACATGTACGTATTTATCATTGTTACCTTCTTTTTATGAAACACAATCTATACATGTGGAATGCAAACAAAATGTTGTTCTTTTTTCATTTTATGTTCGTTTAAATTTCGGGAAAAAAAACTCACGCCAGCGCTATTTGTAAACGATTTCTGTTCCCCGAAAGTAACGACCCCCCGAAAATAACGACCCCCCTAAAGTTACGACCCCCAAAGGCTGCTAATTCCGAAAGTAACGAGGGTCGCTACTATCGGAACTCTACGGTATACATGTTGTACCTCTTGGCCTACTTTTTTTGTATGCTGTACCTACTGTGGTACAAATAGGGTAAGCATAGATAACGACTTTGTACACTGACTCTGATCTTTCAACAATATTGTTGTAATGGCTGTAGAATATCTGCAAAGAAGCTCAAGCTAACACGACCATCAATGCAGTTAGGAAGGTATAAAATGATCAAGATGTTTCATCACAGCAGCAAGCCTGATCCAGATCGGTAAGTTGATGTTTCCTTCATGTACATTGTAGGACAGGTTTGATCATCAGTTGCTGCAGTTGCAGCTGCTTCAAATATTCTTTCTTTGTTCAAATCGACAATATCATGTGCGTAGGTGGAATGATTTGCCCTCAAATGTTGTCGAGGCTAGCAACCTGAATCTTTTCCACAAAGCTAGACATTTAATTGTTTTTACATATTTGATAAAAATTATCTAGTAAATGTTTTAACTGTTATCAGTTGTTTGTAAATTAATTATTTGTAAATTGATTTATTTGTAATGGAAACTTAGCATTGGCTTTTAATTAAATAGTATTTTTTAAGGGAATATTTTTTCTAACATAGGTTCCACCTCTCCATTCCAGGGAATGCTTTGTCTTGTACTAATAGTCTTGTACTATCTGAAAAGGTTACAATAGACAGTGTGATCTCCACTGTAGGTTGTTCTAATGTGCTCAAAAGACATGTAGCAAATAGCAGAAAATATTAGACAATAAGTAAATGACCAGTACTGCTCTTCAA
>JAHPZR010014138.1:15000-23485 GCA_019787425.1 Platygyra sinensis
TAATACAGGGTGATGAATGGCTCTCGCCCCATTTTCTGCGCAGGCAAAATACCAAAAATCCCGTTCCTCAGTCTTTCTATGCTCCCAAACCCCACGAAAATGCTTGTTATATATGCAGGCTAGTATTGTGGTCTTTCGCACTGCTTTGACAGTAGGCTTCTTGACTGTAGGCTGGCAGTTTGGAGGCTGCGGAGAGGGCAAAACTAAATCGTGTAGGGAATGCCACATCCCCTCCCACTTGCAATATTACCGGTATTCAATTTCCCATATCGAGCCTCTGCAGAGGAGAGAGGTACTGTGAAGCTTTGGTCTGACAGCCTCCTCTAAAAAAAAATACTCCTAATAACATGTTGTATATTCGCTCCTTTAAATTTCCAACACTGAATTTTTCCTGTCACTTGATAATGAGGACAAGATGTCCTTGAAATGTCGTGTAATTAACTTACACCTAATAAATACCCTTCTCTAAAAAACCTTTATTAGTAGTTTATTTTAATCACATGTACATTTGTAAATTCATTTGCTTCATATCTAGTAATGTATCTCTCTGTAGACCCCAGAATAAAAATTGGAGTATCCCAGCTAACATTAACTGGAAAAGGAATTTTGTATCTGCAAAGTAAGAAATAAATGGGATCACAGGTAGCCCTTTTCAAAATGTACAAGAGGTTTAATAGATCCTGCTAACAAAGAAATGCTAGTACCAACTTTAAATGTTCAATTGTTTTTTTTATTCAAGAACAAGAACTGACATCACATTAAAAAGAAAGCTGTTGGATTTGTTGTGTTCTAGTGCATTTACTAAATGTTGCAAACCACATGCAACCCTTAATATGACACATATCCAGATCATCAGCAAATATATTTTTTCAAGAGTGCATTAAATTTAAAGTACACAAATTTGCTCCAGCCCTGCTGAATAACATATACAATTATATAAATTTATGTACCTGTACGTTGAAAGATCATTAAATATTGTTAGAAAATAGCTTGATTGGTTTGAAAACATGTTTCTATTAAACAATAAGATCACGAGCTCGGGATTTCTATCAATACATGTGATATTTGATCACACAGAAATCAAAAGCAAACAATCATTTAATTTTAGTACAAATCTACTAGTCATTCAAATCTTTATCTAAATCCTTTTCACAGACACTTTGAAAAGGCCAAGAGGCCATCATTTTGTTAACAAGGGCACACTGCTACACTACTCACTATAGATCATAAAATAGATAGTAGTGTAGCCAATCAGAGAATGGCATTTGATAGAAGCATGGTACATGTTTTCTATTTCTCAATTTTAATAAGAGACAGGTCACTCTTAAAGACTCGTAGCCTGCGAGCGACAAACCCTACCAAACTTCTCCCTGCCAGATCACTTCACCTGCCTAATCACTCTTGCGTGTGACTCAAATGAGGCCTGGTTACGGGCTAAAGGACTGGTACTGATTTTACACTTGCAAATACTGTCTTCTTATGAACAATATCCCCACTCATTGGAGGTTACCAAAACAGATAATACCTTTATTTGTTTTAAGATTTTACATCATAGGAGAGATCCAGTTAAGCAGACTGAAGTGGAGTAGTGTCCAATTTGTCTTTATTAACAGTGTACATTTAAATAATATTAAATTACTTCTACATAATGTATATAGTGTTGTGGAAATTAAACTTTTATTTTCTAATACTAAGTTAGCAGATGCAGTCCTTTTCTGTGGCCAAGACCATATGATTCTGTCTGCATATAGGGAAGAAGGTAGTCTCCTTCGCAGCCATGAGATCTGAAAAAAATGGCTGCCAAGGAGACTAGGAAGGAGATGGCTTTCAGTTGAAGTCTGACATTCTACAGATTCAAAACTACCTCGAGCTAATTTCATAAAATATCCGAGTGGAAAACGAAAGTTAAATATAATTTAATCTTGTATTTAAAAATTTCCAAGTTTCACTGTAACAGTCATATATTTAGTAAGTACATGTAATTGTAGCATTGGTAGGTGAAAGACTTTTCACATCAATATTACAGACCTAATGATTTCTTTACAATCTGGTTTGCTATTTCATTAAACTTCTCTCGATTTTCTCTCCACATTTTCTAGAGGGGAAAGAGAACACGAATTCAAATTAGTTTGCGTACCTGAGAGATTATTTATGGTCTAAATGGATTAAAAAATCGAAAATCAAAGAGAAACATTTTGACTTCAGGCACATGTTATGAACAAGGTTATTGGATAAGGTTTATGTTATTATAAAATAATATTAAATAAGGTTGAGATACAGCAGGGCTTATGTATGGCAAGCCGATTGTAGCAATATTCAATAATTTGATATATATTCAATTCAGTATTTATATTTATGTAATATTTTTTTATTCATTCAATTTAATATTTATATTTGTCTATATTTATCTATATTTATTTAATTCAATTGCTTAATATCCATTTAATTTAATCCGTATATATTCATTCAATTTAATCCGTATATATTCATTCAATTTAATCCGTATATATTCATTCAATTTAATCCGTATATATTCATTCAATTTAATCCATATATATTCATTCAATTTCATCCGTATATATTCATTTAATTTCATCCGTATATATTCATTCAATTTAATCCGTATATATTCATTCAATTTAATCCGTATATATTCATTCAATTTAATCCGTATATATTCATTCAATTTAATCCGTATATATTCATTCAATTTAATCCGTAAAAATATCCATTTAATCCGTAAAAATATCCATTTAATCTCGGGGACTGGGTCAAGCCACCGGATCTGAAAGCTAAGGGCCTGGGAACGAATCATTGCAATACAATATGGCGGACGAGGTTTGAAGAGACCTGCTGTTGTTTTTAACATCAGTGTTAGACAAAACGGAATATATTTGACGAAATGATGTGGGCGAAGGAACTGCCGGGGCGCATGCTGAAGTTATCGATCAGAGTATCAGGATGCTTAGATCGATTAGAGAGTCATTGTCGTGATATTCCCGTGATATTGGAACAAGTGAGGTGAGGAGCTGGATCAACTTGCAGCCGCTTTTGCGGACGTGTTATCATCTTTTTAAATCATCACATCGCAATTAAACCTATCAGCCCAGAAACTGCTGCTAAACATTGTTTTCCCCCGGGAAATGAGGAAAAGGAAACTCCTGGAAGACCACGTTTTGACATAATTTCCAGATGAAATATTGGAAGAATTGCGTGAATTGGGATGCCGGTCCGGTAAGTAGAAAGTTCAGACTGCAGACTGCAGACCGGGTACAAAATGCAGACCAGGTGCAAAATGCATACTACTGCAGACTGCCGACTAGATATAAAACGCAGACTGAGAATAAAGACTTTTTTCATCAAATACGTGCCATTTTAGGACTTACCCAGTGTCACGCAATCGCTTTTCCGCAGTCATCTTGGACCGCTGTTTTCGTCTAAGGCAGGGGAATAACTCGAAAACCGTAAGGTTCATTTATACCCCGGGCTCGACTTTAAATTATTGTTAAGTTATTGTAACTTTTTAGAACAAATGAAGCGTTGTTGTTGTTGTCGTAAAAGTGATAACATGCAGTAACATGTCATTTCAGAAATTACCAAGTGTTTTCTGCGGTCAGATTATTCTTGGCCATATTCTTTCTTTAACAGAATTTTAAAAGGCTTTCATTGTCTTTTTTCAGCTTTCTTCCGTATTCTTTAATTTCTTGACCCCACGAAGAGCCAGTGACAGTCTGTAAGTTTGCACTTGGCTACAAACAATGATAATGATTGATCATTGACATCATTGTTTCTGGCTTCTTATTTGCCCTGCATGGGTGCCAGCCTGAGAGTGTTTTCTTGCTTGGTTTCCGGTGTCTCTACTGTGACCCGCCGAAGCGAAGCGAAATACTCCGTCCGCCGAGCGCGAGAAAAAACCTCTGGTACCCAGGGTACGTGTTATTTGGGTATACTACTGTCCTCGCGCACCATGTGAGAAGACTATGACAGCTTCAGATTCTATTCAAGAACTAACATGATCTTGATGCTTTGAGAAAAGAAGAAAAGAGTCTGTAAAGAAATAGGCAAATTTTCGGTGAAGATAACCAAGAAAAAGCGATTGTGTAACACTGGGTAAGTTGTAAAATGACATGTTATCACGTATTTGACGGAAAACAGTCTTAACTCTCAGTCTGCATTTTGCGCCTAGTCTGCATTTTGTACCCGGTCTGCAGTCTGCACTTTCTACTTACCGGACCGGCATCCCAATTCACGCAATTCTTCCAATATTTCATCTGGAAATTATGTCAAAACGTGGTCTTCCAGGAGTTTCCTTTTCCTCATTTCCCGGGGCAAAACAATGTTTAGCAGCAGTTTCTGGGCTGATAGGTTTAATTACGATGTGATGATTTAAAAAGATGATAACACGTCCGCAAAAGCGGCTGCAAGTTGATCCAGCTCCTCACCTCACTTGTTCCAATATCACGGGAATATCACGACAATGACTCTCTAATCGATCTAAGCATCCTGATACTCTGATCGATAACTTCAGCATGCGCCCCGGCAGTTCCTTCGCCCACATCATTTCGTCAAATATATTCCGTTTTGTCTAAAACTGATGTTAAAAACAACAGCAGGTCTCTTCAAACCTCGTCCGCCATATTGTATTGCAATGATTCGTTCCCAGGCCCTTAGCTTTCAGATCCGGTGGCTTGACCCAGTCCCCGAGATTAAATGAATATATACGGATTAAATTGAATGAATATATACGGATTAAATTAAATGAATATATACGGATTCAATTAAATGAATATATACGGATTCAATTGAATGAATATATACGGATTAAATTGAATGAATATATACGGATTAAATTAAATGGATATTAAGCGATTGAATTAAATAAATATAGATAAATATAGACAAATATAAATATTAAATTGAATGAATAAAAAAATATTACATAAATATAAATACTGAATTGAATATATATCAAATTATTGAATATTGCTACAATCGGCTTGCCATACACACATTAAGCAAAAAATGGAAGTCATCTTTTTGCTTCATCACTGAAGGCAAGCAACACAAAGCACGCAAACTTGAAATAATTAAGCTTAGAAATTGTGCTCTGTGATCATACACATGACAATTGATCACCTGTGAGCTTGAGTGCCCTTGACAAATATAACTAATTAGTAAAATCCAACTAGTGGTCTATTATCAATGCTACGTTCTGATTGGTTGAGCTACTAGTAGTCTATTTGTTATAGCCCACTAGTAGCGAAAAGCGCCGGCTTTGAAAACCAAAACAATAGCGGCTGAATCGCTTTAACTAGCGAAAGATGTTTTGTCTCGATATTTTTTTGACCAACTAGTTAGATTTTACTAAAACAATTATTATTCCTCTCACCCTCATGGCCTCTGAGTCAATAGCCCATTCGGGCTCGAGGAATAATTGTTAATTATTAATTTTGTAGAATCTACAGTTAGATAACATCACAGGCATTGAGTTTCGATTTTAATAAACCAGATTTATTTACAGGTCTACCACATTTTATATTCTTGGCAATGGACTGAAAATTACCTTGCAATAAAGGCTCATGTAGGAAATATCATTAAAAAGCAATAAATTTCATTTACATTGAAAAGACACCCGCTGCCTTTAATAGCCTCATTTTCAAGCTACAGTAGTTCCAGTCCAATATCGTGAATATGAGTATGGTCTAACTAGATATTTCCTTCCTGTGCAAGATACACATACTTAAACTTAACTGTAATTACATGTATGCACAACAGTACTCTAGCTTGTCAAAAATTATATATTAAATTATGGTGTTATAAAAATTAGATAGGACCCTGCACACACTGTGAAAACCCATGTTTTACCAGAGTATAAAAGAGGTACGACATGTGGGGTTCAATACATGTATATATCCCAAATTTAACTGTAGGAAGGATGATAACTGCATGGGAGTAAGACAATATAATTCTTTTTTTCCCCCAAAAATTTAAATGTAAGATGTCAACAGCTCAAATAGTAAATGAACAGCTATTCATGTAATACTCACCGAAGCATCTACATTTGCACCACTTTCATCATTTGGTTCTGCATAAAACAGAAACAGAGTTTAAAATACCTGGCATGTAAAACATCATTTTCAAATTGGGGTTACCAAGAAGTGTCATTCAAATATATACTTGTAAATGCATGTGATTGTGTAATAGTCCAAGCGATTTGTTCATTAAGTCGGGTTGAATCTGGGCTTCAAGTAAGGTCAGTAAACTCAAGCCCAGTTCACGATATTGCCTGATTCACACCAAGCTGTTGTTCTTGTCTAATGGCATACCATGCAAAACCTTTCCCTGGACTTGTAACAGTTACTCAGTGAAAAAGATGAGAAAAATAAAGCTCTGTTACCTGCAAGCATGCTGACAACAGACAGGAGGATTTTTTCTACAGACTGGACAGGACTCCATCTTTCTGCACTACTCTCATAACCCATAGGGTCATCACCAGGGGCATGCAGGATGGATATACACACTCGACCATCAGGATAAACTGACAGACACAAATAAGAACATTTAACAACGTTAGTAACTATGCTACATGTACTAGAATGATTTTCACTAGAGTGACGAGAATTGGTTACATTGCAACAGCCCTTTTCACGGTTAATATTTCTCATTTGCACTCCAATGTAATCCAATGTGGATGCGAGGCAATTTGGGGTTAAAACTACAAAATAGCCCAAACTTGTCTTGCATACATGCTAGATTTTATTGCATTTGCAAATGAGCAAAATAAACCATGAAAAGGGCTCTTTCTATGCAACACAATTGGCGTGGGAAAATCATATGCCCAATTTTAATCCAGTGAGAGATACAACTAAAACCAATCATGACTAGCTTGCACAACATTTTCCTGTGCTGGCTTTTAGCCAGGATTTGAAAAGTGGGCATTAAAAACGCACTATTAGGCCTCCTCAAATGAACAATTTATAAGGCAACATGTTAAAAAATAAAAATATAAATTTTCTGCCTGGAGGCCCATCTGGCTAAAAGTTTGTTCCTGTGTTTTGCGACAGCTCGACTTATAAACTTTGAGTTTTGACTGGTGTGATGGATTGTCCATGGATGTCCTTTAGACTTTGTGACTGGCTAGAGTGATTACTTATGGTTTGGGTTTTACTAACAACACTCAATTGGAAGCCGCTCTATACAGTGCATTTTTCATTGCTACAGTATATGAGTGAGAAGAGTATGAAGACCAGGAAGAATACAGGGTAGTGGTGGGAGAAAGGCTCTGTAGCTACTGTGCGACAATGACAGGAGGTGACGCAATATTCATTGGAAATTTTGCAAAGAACCCCTAACAGATACAAGAATCTTGACTGTGGGTGAGGATTATCAAATTACATTTCACCCATGCGAGGTAACATACACTGTATACATCCAGAAATGTTTACTTATCAATAATAACAAATACAATGTAATTTCACACCTGCCCAGCAAATTTTTGGATCAATACCCTAACAAGTGCTGTTAAGGCAGTCATCTTTAGTTAGTTTTTACAGCATGTAGCACTGAAACTAAGCTGTACCCAGCAAGGAGTATTATCTGAGAAAGGGAGTCCCTTGGGCGTTCCAAAGCATGCCATAGGCCTGGGAGACGAGATTTATACTGTACTCGAGGCAAACAAGTTATGTTCCACTTATCACAGGACATGCGACACAAGAATTAAGTTGTGAAGAAAATCCTGTCACTTCTACGCTTTTGTTAAGCTTGCAATACTCTCTTTTGATTTATTAATAATTAAATTACAGAGTTACAGAGTTTCGATATCAAGTTAGAATTTTGAAATAAAAAAAAATTGTTAATTACAAGTTCGAGCTTAATTTAAAATTGAAATTTTAATATTTTTAAGTTTTGTTGTAAGTTTCACAGCACATGATAAATGTGATACAATCAAATTCAATCTGACTTTTAATTGCAACCAAACTTGGAGCTTAAAACTCCACATTGAAGTTCTGTCTAAGAGCCTTACAACTAAGCAGACTATTTAAAAGGTACAATCAAGCTCATCAACAAAACTTACCATTAGGATGAAACATTTCACCAACAAACCTCATTTAGGGGGACTCAAAGGATAGTCAGGAGGGAACACTAGTCTTGTTGTGAATACACCCCCTTCAAATGGGGTTCCTTCAGGGCCTTCTGTAAAGCAAACATGGAGGTCGATTCAGAGTACTGTACACTGTACACCAAAAAGAAGCTGACATCGTTTCAAGTAATGTTTAAGTTAGCATCTGAGCAATCCACTTTAAAAGAAACATCTCAATTAATTATTAAATAAAAATATGTTCTCAAAAGCACGTACACTACAAACAATAAAACCAACCAGCTTTCAAACATGCCTACTTTTAACGCCAATCATTTTAATAACTGCTTTGAAAAGGTATTATTTTAAAATGTGTATGATAATCAAGTGAGTAAATGTTCAATTTGA